>WUQG02320923.1:0-47573 GCA_011317285.2 Androctonus mauritanicus | reverse complement strand
ATTATAAGAAAGCTGTCGGCGCAAGTGAACTTATCTATGATATTTATCAAGAAGAAGCTGAAAAAAGAGGCGATGATCATAATCAACCGATTACGAAGAATTGATTTAGAGGTTGCACCAGAAATGTGAAGAACGTTGCTTCCATTGCATGCATTTTTTCCTCTGCATCTTCCTTGTCTTATGTCTTTCTTCTTTTACATCCATCTCTCTTTCTTTCATGATTCTTATTGTGTTGCGCTCTCTACTTTTCGAACAGTATAAAAAAATTTCAAATGAAACGAGGTTTCTTTTCTCGAAACGACTTGAAAAGAACGATTTAATCATGACTTCTCTCTATCTTTGCTTTTACCATTTTTAGGAGAAAGACTTGGCTCTTTGGAAAAAAAAGAACCAACAGTTGAAATGCAGCAACCTGTGATTCATAAAGTTCTCCAATTTCACTCTGTCTGGGCTTTGTCTTTATTCCTATTCTTTAATCAACTGAGTTAGTTGATTTGATGTTCTCTGTTGTCTGGCGTCACTCTTTTTAACTTTGATCGTTAAGGCATTGTCGAAAGCGTAGAAGAAGACACCAGAAAATTTCATCTAGCTTCATATACTTTCAAGACGCTCCCAGTTGACGCCAGAGGACAATTTAATACATCTTATCTTTCTTCACCATGCCATTTAATCTTTCCTAACCAATATATAATAACAGATGTCAACACTTTCAATGTAGACAATCCTTAACACCGAAAACTGCTAAGTTCTTTCGAAAATCAATCAAAATGAAAGATTCAATTTATATCAACAGATTATCTTTAATAAGCTACCGAACTAAATATTAAATAAATTCTATTTTCGCTTGATATACTGTAAAAAAAACTATATATACCAATATTTTAACTAAAACTTCACGTAAATCAAATACAGTTTTAAAGTTTACGCCATCTTGTTCAGGCTTATTCAACATTTCCAATAGTTTTGTATATTTTATTCTAACTTTTATAAAGGAAGGACAATAAAGAAGATTATGCTCTGTTTAGTTGATTTGAATCTCTCTGACTGCAAACAACAAACCGTTCGTATAAATTCACCTTTTGTTGATGTTGGAACAATTTTGTTAAAATTACTCCAGAAATATGATGTGGATGTTGATGTAATGGAAGTGTCATGTTAGGTAACATTTGAATGTAGTAAAGCAAACACGCATTTGTAACACTCTCTATTCACAATACAAGTGCAAAACACTTTCGTCCACACTTTTATTCATATTGACATTCAAAATTCACATTTATGCATTCCAGATACAAGGATTGATGCAGAAATAAACGAGATACGAATTTATTCATTTTCATACGTTAAAAAGAAGAGAAATTTGAACCGAATTTATAACGTTTTCTGTCAAATTTCGATAAATGTTAAAGTTGAATAATGCGAAAGATTCAGAATATATTATACGGAAACGCTTTTATTCCGATATATTCATAACTTTTAACACGATTGTTTTTCGAGAGAGTAAACTTATAAAAATGAAAATTTTAAAAGAATTTCATATTTTTATTGAGGGAGGGAAAAAAACAGGAATTTTTTATTAAGTTATTTTTGTTTACGAATGCGCAAATAATTAATTATTAGAAAATAAAATATTTATCAGAATCGAATATAATATAATGGAATCTACTTATTAATTATTTATATTGGTATTAATTTAGATTAATTAGAGAAAATTCAATTTTTATGTGACAAATAAGATACCCAGATTATAATCAAAGATAAGCTTATAGTCTTGGAAAAGAGGAAAATGTGTCAATAATGTGCCTAATAGAAAGCAAACAACGAGATTGATTAAGAGAAGGGATTAAAAGTATTAATGATACCATAAGTCCTATTGTGTATCTAATTTAGAACTTTGTTAGGTTATGTTTGTAGTAGTAGCTTAGAAAGAAAAATGAACAAAAATTTTCCAAGAGATTTTTCTGTTATTTCGTTAATAAATCCTTTGGAATAAAACACTAAAAAAAGTTTTCGTTTTATTAAATATATAAAACGAAAAAGAATGGTGGAATATCATTAAAAGTTTTAAGAAAGAATAATGATTATCGGAATACAAAATGAAGACAAAACAGAAGAGTGATTAATTTTAAATGGAAAAGTAAATATTTGTCGTATTAAAATATATTTCGCTTCCAAATTTTTTGATAAAGATATTATTTATTCAAAAATGTTTCGGAGATTATTTTGAAATGAGTTTGCCATGCAGAACCTAACAATTTTTCAATACCGTATTTGATTAAAATATTGCTCTCGATTCTTGCAAAAAAAAGTTATATAAAGAAACTTATAACTATAGTTTTTAAATCCGATAAACAATGAATTTATCAAGATGCTAAAAAAGTTTATTAAAATAAAAATTTTTATCAGTCAACAATAGAAGAGATTGAATGATTAATTGTGCTCTTATAAATGTTAAAAGATAAATTCGACGGATAATGAAGAGTTTATGATCCATTTGAAGATTAAATAACTTCAGTGATATGACTGATGGTATCCAGAAAAAGTTAGCTTCAATTCTATTAAAATGAAGAGGAAATTGAATAAATTTGAATACGTTTTTATTTATAATAATAAAGCGGCTTAGAGTCGCATCTTCTCGTTTTAATTCGTACAGTTTAAATTTCTCATTAAAATTCTTTACCGAGTTGACCAAAACCTTTCAGATGTCGGATTAATATAACTTATCAAACCCTTGCTTGCTCATAAAGTTTAGAATGATAAATAAATATGCAATGAATACTTTTTTCGTCGTGCCAAATTATTTTCGAACTAAAACGAATATTTAGCAAAATATCTGAATTTAAACATTTTTAACAGAAATTTAAAAAAACAAAAAAAAAATATATATATATATATATACATAAATCTATACAATACATTGTAAACTTTATCTGATAGTGACGAGACATTATCTGATAAAATCTATCTGTGGATGTAATAATAGAAATCAGATCAGAATAAAATAGAAATAAATGTCTTCTAAATTTTAGAAAAATAATAATTTTAACCAATTTTTGTAAAAAATAAAATTATTTTGTGTATTTCATTTTGTCCTTATATCTATCCGTTCGCTAAATATCTAAAGAACAAAAACAACACAGATCCTAATCAAATTTTAGATTATCAGCCACGCTATATGACAATCTTTATGTTTATAAATTCAATATATTTGAAATATTTATAGCATGTAAATGGTATTATACTAATTTCACGAACATTTTTTGATAAAAAAATAGCCATAAATGTTATCGACTGCAGAAACTTTATTATATATTTTTTTATCTGTTATTTTTTTAAATTTTCACGATTAGATAGATATATTTGAGTAAACTGTATATATATTTAAATCTGTCAACATTTTGTTATAATTTTTCATTGTTTTACACACAAAATTCTATAGGAAAACAATAAATAATTCGCCAAAAATATCCCGTACAGGTATATTGAAATTAAATAAGGAAATAAAAATTGAAAAGAAAATCCTTCTCCCCTTTCCTAAACAAAATAATGAAAAATTGAATGAGATAGTTAAATGTCACATAAGCTGATCTCATAAAAAAATGTAGATATATTTCTAAATATTTTTGAAAATTCTAAGTAATCTTTTAGATACTATCCTGTTTAAATTATTATTCAAAAATATAATAGTGCGACATAATTAATGGCATTCTTTTATTATAAAATGTATTTTCGTTTAATTACAAAATTATTATTATATATTAAGAGATAAAAGTGCAATTAAGCAAGATATTATCACGTTAGTAAAATATATTAGTAAGAGTGAATTATGTGGAACAGATTGATGAAAATCATATTGGAAACTAAATTTGATCATTTTCTTGTTTTTGGCACGATTAACTGAATTTTAGAGCATATTTGAGATTTAATTATGCTGATAGATATTTTGTGAAAGTATATTTAATCATTCGAAATTTATTTTTTAAATTGCATTTTAAATACTAATTCATTTAGAAATTTTTCATCGAAAATAGCATATTTAATACTGATATTAAAAAGGAAATCTAACTAACAGTTTCTCTCAAATTTGCCATAACCCATATTAATTAATGCATACGCCCATTACGTATAATGAGTAATACAGTTAAATATTTGCATATAGCACTTAATATTATTAAATCCTAAATATTATAATTTTTAAGATAAATTTTGAAAATTAGGTAGGATTAAAATGTTTACTTGTTAAAGATAAATATTATGATACGGATGCATTTCTTTATATATGCTAATTATAATGCAGATTTATATAGAAACTCATCTAATCGACCAAAACAGATTCACAAGACCAGTTCATTATATAATGGATAGATATAAATGCCTAATAAACCTATTATTTAATTGATTTATAAACCTAATCGCTGTAATTATTATAAGTAGGATAATATTCTTGTTGATATTAATTAATGTAATTATTACATATTTTTATATAAATTTTAAAATGATAATAATAAGGCAATATCATACATTTAAACAAAAATTTTCAAAAATATAAGTTTTGGAATTTGAAAATATTATTTATTTACGCAAGAATCTTTTGTATAATATTTTTTATTTGTGGTTTCAACGATATATAATTTTTTCAAATTTCTAATGACCGCCATTTTGTAATGAATTCGCGTAAAAATTTCGAAATTAGTTCTCGATTATTTTAGATTACTGTAAATGATAATCTAAAAATCGAATACAAATGCGATGTTTTGTTCTTTAAATGTTTCGTGGCCGATCTCAGACAGTCGGAAAAATAATTATGTAAAGAAAATTATTGTAAAATGTATCTAAAACACTTTTAAATGGCAATATCATCATTCATTAGTAGCAACTGGTTATAAAGATGTCAGCATTTTAATATTTCGAACAATCGCCATCTTGTAATAAGACCATTTAGATCTCCTCAAAATTAATAAATATATAATATAATGATAATAATAAATGCCAAGCGATCAAAGGTGAAACTTTGGCTTCATAACATAAGCGAGTGTAGAAGAGCCCATCAACCTAAAGAACCTTTCACATTTTAAATTTTTTTTGAGGATCAATTTCTGAACTGCTTGCGAATGGCCCATAAGTTGAAGATAGTCCATTGCTCGTATGGTTTATAAAACATTTTGATAATGAATAACATATTCATAAAATGAAAAATATAAAGCTAATTTTCTTGTAAAAAAAGGCTTAAAAATTATCTATTTTAATCATTTTATTAAATTTTGATTTCTTTTATATATATAAAAATACTATATATACATATTGTATATTATTTATTTAAAGATATATCCATAAGAGATATTAAAATGATTTGAATAATGCTATTTCTTTAAAACATTAGTGCCTATTTGATAGAAAAAATATTCTAATTTAAAAAAAAATCATTCGAAAATTCTGACTAAACTCGGTAAATTCCGTTGTTGGAAATGGCATTGAAATTCTTCCGAATTTTTATTGAATGGATTTTCTGACAATTGAGTAATATCACAATCATTTATTATAATGATTGTATAAATTTAAAAAAAAAGCATTATACGAAAATTCTCTGATTAAATCATGTAATGATTTTAAGTAGCAATTTGAATTCGTAAATTTATAAGTTTAAATGAAATTATTCATGTATAAATTGATCTTGCATAAAAATTATTTTTATACCAGTACTGCACTTATTTTTTTTTTTTTGATTAAAAGCAAGATCGTTATATGCATTTTTAAAGGAAATCTTTTAGAGAAAATATTAGATTATGAGAGTTATAAAACTGCAATATCGTCTTAAATGGACTTATAAAAACTTTGAAACTATACTTAATTGTATACTAATTAAGAAAAAGTAATTAATTTTTTCAAGAAAATAAAGGTTTCAAAATAAATACTGAATTTAAGACGGTAGGAAAAAAAAATGATATAAACTTGAGTCGAAATTTATTTTATATTATAATAAACGATGACGATAAAAAATAAATTTGCATAAAATACTTTTATCATCTTAAATTATACTTGGATACAGTTTAAAATATACTATTAATTTTTTTTATTAGATCTCAACTTATGGTTTATAATTATTAAAAAAAAAAAAAGATTAAATCTTATAAACTAAAAGAAATTTTAATTTATTTTCGAAAATAAAATTTTAGAAAAAACGGATTTATTAAAAATAACCGATTTAAATTTATTGAAAATTTATGAAGAAATTTTTTTTATTGATAATAATCCATTTTACTATAAATGGATGCAAAATTATATAAAATTTTCCAAATTTTTTAATAAACTATTTAAAACATATAAGACATATATATTAATAATTTTTTTACATAAAATATTTTAATAATTTAAAATCTGTTGACAGTTTAGAAAATTTTCAAAATGTTATTTTTTGTATACAGTAATAAAAAACAAAATATCGCAAATACATTAAAGAAAATATAGACATTTTTAATTTATCCTTGTTCTTAATCAAAAATTTTGTTTTCTCTTCTTCTCTTTCGAATGTAAGATTAAAAGGGAAAAAAATTCGCAAAATAATGTTTATGCTTCGTATTTTAATTACAATAAAATGCAAAAAAAAAAAAAAATATTACAAAACTCTTTTTTTTCCCTTCGTATTTATTTTTCAATATTGAATTAGTTTCATTAATTAGAAAATAATTTTTGAATTTTAATATTCTATTCAAGCAAGTTATAATTCATTTACGCATTTTAAGAAAATTTAATACAGTAGCATACTTTTTACTGACTAGTTCTGCATATAAATGGGAGAGAAATATTTTAAATAATGAAACTTAGAATTAATTCTAAACTTATAAAATTAAATAACACTCTACTTTTCGAATTTTATGACAAAATTCTAAAATGCAAAAAAAAAAAAAAAAAAAAAATCATTTTCTATATGAAATTTTCTTTATACAGTATAGGATAATACTGGAAAAAATATAGAATACGCGTTATAAATATTAAGAACAGCATGCAAAGAAGGTTATAAATCATTAACGAACAGAATTCAATTTTTTCATACAAAATTTGATTTTTATCATACAATATATAGTTATATGGTTTCTGTATTTCGAAAGATAAGAATTTCGTGCGAATAATAATAATAATAATAGTAGTAGTAGTAACATGGAACAGAATAATTAGAGGTTGGTATAATGTATCCTTTTAATGCTTTTATTATTAAAAATATATATATAATTCACTTTGATTAAGTCAAATCTCTTAATGCCGAGTAGAAAACGAAAGCAATTCGAGATGATACGTCATGAATCTGAAAGAAATTGTAAGCTAGGGATTGGATTGGCTCAGAGAGCGGAAGTCCTTGTCACATTGACAGTCAGGCATGTGTGCGAAACACTGAGACATAGCACAGCAAGAGGAAAGAGTAGAGTTCGCGTGCACAGACAGCTTAATTCAATGAGGCATGACGTGCGAGACCCACAGCCATCAAGCGGACGTCGTGAAGAATTAATGATGGGACTGCACAACGCGATCGATAAAGACCGTCTCCATTTGGCAAGACAGGACTTGGGCCGCAGTTCAAAAATAAGTGTACAAGTTTCGTATGCGAATCTGTTTTCCAAAGATCATAGACATTTTCTATAGAGCTCAGTTCGCCATTACAGTATTATTATTATTACAGTCGTTTACAGGTTAGATATTCTATCACCTTTATCTGTGCGTCGATTTATGTTGGAAAAATATAATTTACTAGATATGTAAACATAAAAAATATTTATGTTGGCCATTTATTAACTGTCATTGCTTATGAAATATGCTAAAACTGGAATTATTCTCATTAAAAAATTAATGTAAATAATAATTCAAAATTTTGATAAATTTCATTAAGTATTTTTCAGAAATTTAAAAACAAATTTGTGAAAAATTCTAGTGTTGAATACTACTTATTTAAAAATATATAATTTAAATTAACATATCCATATACTGTATATGATAAAAATAATTCAAGAATATTCAGGAAAAAAAAACGAATAATATTTTTCTTTGGTTTTTGTTCCCTGAGGACATTTTATTTTTTTAAATTTTCGTTATATAAGCCAACTGCAGAACCGAATACGGAAATTCTTTTTATAAAGAATAAGTTTACACAATGCAAGGAAAATATTTTAAAACAATGTGGTTAAAATTTTACATAAATTCCGAGTTCTGGCGATATTCCGCCTTATTCATTTCTTTGTAAATAGATATTATGTCCAGGCATCGTCTGGTTTATTTTAAAGAATGGCTATATAACGCTGCTGTTACCATACCTTAGCATCACTTGCACAGTATTACTGGTATTTTTCTTTGAAAAATACGATTAGCAAGATTAAACGACTGTCAGGATTCGCCCTCACTATTGGAATACTCGGTCTTTTCAATCAAATGCACTTCGTGTTGAGTTTTGTGATTCTTGGAAATGGTGATTTATTTACAGAAAAGAATGTTTAATAATAAGATTAAAGGCAACTGCTGAATATTATTGTGATAAATAGATATTTTATAAGAATTAAAAACACGAAAATTATAGTATTAGTTATCTTAAAAATTATAAAAAATTACAATAAAAAATTTTCGTATTTTTAATACAATTTTTAAGATTTTATTGAGAGTGGCTACAAAGAAGCAAATATCTGATCAAATATGCATTGAATAACTAGAAATATTTAATTCATCTTTTAATTAAAATTAGAACAAATAATATATATTAAAATTTTTAATCATACGTTTTATTTACTTAATGTTCAATTATTTATTAATTTTCTTTTAATATTAAAACTGTTTTCAAAATTTTCATGTTTTTAATCTAATAGTAGAAAAAAATATTATTATTATTATTATTATTATTATTTTTTAAATTTAAAGTTGTGAAATTTTATTAGAAAGACTTTCAAAACTTTTTAACGCAATTTATATCAACTTAAAAAAGTTATTCATGCTAAATAATATAATTACTAGTCTTAATAAACGAGAAAAAATATATATTATAGAAAAAGAAAAAAATCTGTCAAGAAAGTAAACCGAAAGAGAAGAGAAATACTGTATATCTAGTTAAATTGCAGTAAATAAATCATTTCGGATAAACATTATTCCATTCCTCAATAAAAGGTATACAGCCCGAAAATAACAAGGCATAAAATATTGATGGAAATTACTAACAAGATGTCCGTAGCTGAAATCCAGCAAATCGAAACAGATAATGGGGTCAGTAGTCCCAATTGGGAATTGGCCAGGTAGAGTCAAGTCGTTAGCTTCGGTGCGGGTAATTTCATCAGGACCATACCAAATAGCCAATAAAAAATTAACAGCACCCTTTTGTAAGGAACAGCGTCGCTAGGGAGTGTTGCTTTCCTTACTTTCTACGAAAAAAAATCGATGAATCTCAAAGGTGGTTCTCGCGTGACCCTACTCTGATCTTTTCTATCCCTGAGATAATTTCATTCATATTCGCTTTTTTCTTTTCTTTTTTCCCCCTTCTGTTCTGCTTTATGATTTGTCTCCTGACTTTTACGAAATTCCAAGAGAAAAAATAGATTTCATTTCTGTTTCTTATATCCGAGGAAGAACGAAGAAAAGAGTATTGATTTAATTTAAATTCCTAAATTCATTTACGATACATTATAACGGCACACAACAGTTAACAAACGGTATACGCGATTAATAATATTTTAATATTCTTATTAAGTAAATAAAGATTTAAAGAAGATGAACAACAACAAAACAAGTTTAGAGAAAATTAAAATCAAACAATCGATTTTCTATAAACCATTAAAGTTTATATATAAGGACAAATATTTTAGCTGTAAAAGTTTCGCAGACATTATTTTGTGGCTATGTTGTAGATTTTTCCGATAATTGAATTTCATAGCTTTTACAATCTTACACTTTCGCTGACTTAAATTTATTTTTAAGAATATTAAACGAGCTAAAACATTATTTCAAAAATTTATCGAAACTTAAACGTCGATATAATATAAATCACGGTTACATGATGTCTACGATATATATACGTGCATGTTGATAAAACATATTTTCAAATTTTTCTTAACACGTCCCTTGATATATTAAAAACACTACATAAAAAATTTTGAATTTTTTCAAACCGTAATTTTGAAAGAAAATAGAGTAAGAGGGGAGAAAACAGATATATATTTAATCCTATTTACTTTTTATCAGCATATATTTATATATATGATATTGTATTTATATTAAGCATATTTAAAATAAATATATTAAAATTTGTTTATCAAAAACAAGAGCATTTTGTTCGCATTAGTTTATTAATTAATTTTAGTTTTTCGTTTGCGAAAGCATTAATTTTTGAAAAACGAAAAAAATATTGTGATCAGAAAATCATAAAAATAAAAGAAAAAGAAATGTTTTATAATTAAGTATGACGAATATTAATAACGAAAAAATCTTAGTATTTAAATCTATAAATCAAAAAATAAAATAAAATTGCTATATTTTTTTACGCATTCGCTTGTCAGAAATGAATTCATTAATGAAGACGAAGAAAAAAAAAAAGGTGTTAGTGTTGAGAAACAAATCAGCTGACATTTTTATTATAAACTACTCTAAAAATTCATAGAATTTTTTTATTATTTATAAAATCTTATTTGATATAATCTTTCTGAATGTCACATGTGTTGCAAATTGGTATACAACATCATTATAACAGATATTTTATGTTAAAAAGTATATATAAACAAATATTGATTACTGTAACCTGCAAGGATATATATATATATATATACACACACGCACTCTATTATCGTATAGACTACAGAAAAAAATTAATTTTGTTTAATGTTTTAAATAAAAATTGTAATAATTTTCAATAATACATTGATTCTTTTTCCCCTCTTTTGCTGAAGCTTATCAAACTTTAACTAAATTAAGAAATATTTTATAAAATTAAATTTTAATTAAATAAAAGAACTACTATATCAGAATATGTTTACATAGGTTATATAAAACATGCAAAAAAACTTCCAAATATTTTATTAAGTTACATTGCAAGTAATCTGAATGTTTAAATTTTGTTAGAAATTAAGAGAAACGTTCTATTTAAACTTAAATCAAACTAATGATCTACCAACACTATTCAGATTATTTTAATTTACTAAACTCTTTTCTCTGAAACATTAAGTTTTTATCATTTATAATTGAAACTTAAAATTACATACAATGAAACTTTTATAAACGGAAGAAAAAAAAATGTTTTTCTGTTAAATTATAGATATATAGAGCAAAAAATACTTAAATATTATTATTTAGTCTCTTAAGACTTGCAGATCAAATATATTCTTATTAAACGCTAATGTGAAATTAAATTTTTAACGAAGGTTAAAGTATTTATCACACTAATTAGTTTAGTTTGCTATTACTGAATTATATAGTTCTAATTCTTCTATTTTATATAGAAAATTGAACTATTAAACATTCTTTTTTCTATTAAAATAATTTCTTATTTTAATTAAAAAATATTTTCCTTAATAATTGTGTTTATATATATATATTTAATTATGGTTGATTAAGATGTGTCATATAAAATAAGCCGTGCTTAATCTCTCGTTATACTTTAGATAATTTTCGGAATTAAAAACATTTTTTAAAAAAATTTTATTTATTTTATCCTCTCCCTCGAACTAAGTGTAATAATAGGTGATTTTTCTTACTCTTTAACAAATTTCTTAGGGAAAATAGCTAAATTTATGCCTTAATGACCATCTTTTTGTTGCAAACATCTAACGCGTTATCCATTACTTTAAATGATTCTTAATAACTAATACCCAAACTCAATTAAAGACTGGTGTACAAGAAAGCGAACTTTTGGAACACATTAAACATTTAGGTAACTAAGTGAACATACGTGTTAGTCAGACCACTTTCTGTTCATTAGTTATCATTTATTTTAGCACTAATTTGTCAATGGGTGCCACTCCTATCACCTTCGGGACCTGTGGGTCTAACCAATACATTGTTTGGTATAGTATCGAGATGATGATTTAAGTCGTCGTTTTTTATATAAGTATATATATATTAATCGTTTTACTTTTCTCTTATGGTAGATATATTGATACATAGCTTTAATCAAATTTTCCGCCGAATACACCACGAATGGATTATATGAACTATACTTGGATGGTTACGAAGAGTAGAAATGGACTATTGCTTATCCCTTTTATGTCGTAAAGGAAATTGCTCGTTTTAACAATCCAATCGCAGTTTGCTGATGATTTACTATATATATTAAATGTACGAATTGCTACCATTCGTCGAAATGGCCGAATACAATCCTAATCCGTCGCCTCCAAGTTAATGTTCGCAATTTTCTTGAATGTTGTTGGATATTATTAAACTTTCTAAAGTATCGTCCAAAAGTTAGCTTAGTTGTTGACGTACAAATTACACGCATAAGAATTGATTAATATAATTATGCACCCCGACTTAATAAGATGATTTATAAGACGTACAAGAAAAACGGGAACGGAGCATAAATTGTATTAATTATCCCAGTGCATAATTGTATTAATTAAAAACAGATTATACGACATTAATCTGCGAGTTTAATTCGTAAATTAAAACAGATAGCAAGCGAAAGAAAAACATTACCTTAATTAACTCGTTTGTTTAAATCTAATTTTGCGTTAAAAAGAAATTAATTTTTATAATTATACTACATAACGACTGAGCTAAAAGAATCAATGTAGTTTTAAAACATTTAAAATTTATTTTTTTTTAATGATAATCCTACAGATTAGCGTTAATCAAAAGACGAGAAGTAAATTGGAAGAACGAAAAAAATAAAATAAAAAATTGCGTAATAAATCCAAATTATGATTTTTATTATTAGTTTATTTTAGAAAATGTTTAAAGCGAAAAGAAAACGTCTTTAATATCCAATTTTTAATAATTAAGTATCGTTTCTAAAACATTTTGCATGCTAATAGGGAAGCAAATCTCTTCAGTCGGAACATCAGCAACATTTTTCACTCTGTCAAATTGCTGTCCGCCTCTCTATTACCACAACGCTACCGGAAACACTTTAGGTTATATAATACCAAGTTAAATTGATTCATGTTAAAAGACTTATGCTTCACAAATTTACTAGTAACACGCAACTGGTCCACAATCGTTTTAAAGCATTAAATCGGTAACATTTCTGAAACATAACATCAGAAGAAAGAGAAAAAAATCAACAGAGAGAGAGAAAGACGGAGAAAGAATAGAAAGATGATCTATTTAGCGGTGAACTTATTGCTATCCACAGCATCTTTGGATGAATAGTAACGAAGAGAGCGAAAGACATAACAAAGAGATCAAGAGGAACTGTATCGATCGGAACTTACTTTATTTTCTCTTTGAACGGTTATAGAATGTGCTAATCAATCCAAGGGAGCTAGCAATGATTTATTTACGCCAGTAACACACGCTAGGGGGCGTCGCTTGGAATTACAATGCACTCTCGATGCATCAAGTTGACAGCAGCAAAATTGAGACATCGCCGTTACTTTCCTGTCACCACTTCTTGCCCCCCTCAAACCTCTGGGTATGAGAGCTGCTTAGGAATAAATATGCTGCAGACACGCTACCTGTGTAAGCTGTTGGGATGAAACATGACCGCCATCTCAGATGACTATTTTTTAATACGCTGGTAGATGATGACTTTTTTTTTTCTAATTGCGTTGCGGTAAAAGATGTTTTCATTTATCAAAGTATTTCCGTATCGAGTAAATTGAATTTGTTCGCTCATCTAATGGGAATGCTTTGTTTTAAGCCATTTAATAAACAAGACGTCATTTAGTGCTGCAGCCTGCCTTCTGAAAAGGAATGTGTAATTGTTTATATGTCTAATATATTTTGTTGTTATTGTTGTTTTAAAATTATTTTTTTCTTTACTGATGTTTATGTTTCTAATTTTATTTTTTTAAGAAGGAAAAAAAAACTTGAAAAATCAAAATTGATTCAATTTTCTCCGTTTTTTTATTAAAAAATATAATAATTAGTTCTCTAAAATTTTCTATTAGTTCTCGAATGAAATACGAATTTTTATATACACTTTAATTTATTATTATGTTTGTAAATATTAAAAATTTAGATTCCGAACTCGGCAATATTTCATTATTTTGATTGCTTTGGAAGAAAATTTCTTCATAAACATTAATTATCATAAAATTTTTAATTATTGGTCTATTTTTTTTATGTTTAATTTCTTTAAAACTCGCTGTTTTCTACTGGTATGTTTCTTTCCTAATTCATCGAAATTTTATTAATAGCTCTTCCATTCTGTTAAAAATCATCTTTGTCAATCTTCTTTTATTGTCTATACATTCATTAATTTATCGACATAAAAGGTTTCTGCTCTTTAAGAAGCTGACACAACACATTTCTCTGTCATACACCATTATAGAAGCTCTAACATGAAATGAGGATGCTTGTAATAGGCGCCTTTTAGTACATCAATATTTCTTTTTGCGAAAATTAGACCCGCTTTTGATTAAATTATTTTCGCTTGTTTTCGTACATTGCCTTATATTAAGAATAAAGCACTTCCACAAAATGAAGATGGTCACGAAGTTCAAAGCCAGAGAGAAAGAGAGAGAGAGAGAAATTCAATTTCTATTTTCGACTGGAAGATTTTAGCTGTCATTCTTTACAGATATTAGTCACGTAAATTCTTATTTAACGATTCGTTCTGCATAATACGAGATGAAAATTTTAATCTACAAAAGAATTCTTAAAAATAATAGAACAAATGAAATAAATATATATATATATATATACATATATCTTCAATAATAATCCATTGACTTTTCTATTTTTATAATGAATTTATTATGTCTTCTAATGATCGCAATGATTTTCAAAATGCGGTAATCATTAATTATATCGATAATTAATATGATTTTAAATCGATTTTTACATCGATCTTAATTTTTTCATGGTTTACAAATTTTATAACAAGTTAAACTTTCGAAAAACTGTTTTGAATAATAAGATGCGATGGTATAGAAAGAAAAATTCTCTGCCTTTTTTTTAAAGGAAAATATAAAAAAAAAAACAAGAAAATTTCGCCGTGTTTTCAATAATGAGAGAAGGAAATATAGTAAAAATAAATTTTAGAATATACTGTATATATATTTGATTATTGGAACAACCAAAATGTAAATAGTTTTCACGTTATCTACTCTTAAATTGCGATGTACAAAAATTAGCATTTATTTTAAAATTTATGAGCTAAACAACATTAAAATATATAAATAAAATGAACGTAAAGAATAAATATCAGAATATTTAATTCTATAAACGAATAATGTATTTACTTCGATTTATTTTTAACATTACAGATAAAAATTTAATGTATTCAACATTTTATATAAATAAATTTAAAAGGTTACATTGGCTTAACATCGCCCAAATGTTATATTATAAAATTATTTTTTACTATTTTATAATATTTACAAGTTTATGTTTAATTAACACTCTTAATATTTCCGACATTACACGAATTTTAAGATATATCATCGACTACTATAAAATATTCGAATATTAAAGATTTCATTTTAAATTTCGAAAAAATTTGTGAAAATATGTTTTTGGAAATTTTAAATAAATGTACAGGTGTATTTACGCATCGAATATTTTTGATAATTTAAATTTTTTTAAATACAGTAGTGCAATTTTTAAAATTTAGAGCAAAGCAAGATTATTTGGAGATATTCTTCTGTTTTTCTACTGGTTCTCGTGGGTTTAATGTTATTTAGATGAGCTTAAAAAGTCAATTAAAATGTTATTTATATATTAATGGTAAACTTCAAAAGTTTCAGTCGAAATATATATATTTTTTCCTCAATTATATTCATTCAGTTTTAAAAAACAGGGTATTTTTTGACTGTATTTCGAGGTATGTATTAGTAGTTAACTTTCGAGTAACTTATAAAAGTAATTACTTAAACAATCTTTTTTCTTACTAAATACTGAATGAGGCCAAGAAAAATACTAATATGCATTAGAAAATTATAAAATAATAAGAAAACATTGATATTACAAAATTTTAATCGATCCCGAGCGATTCTTAACTTCGTATATACAGTTTCGCGATAATAGAATGCAATTACATACTTTAGAGAGCAATTAAGTTACTAAATTTAATTCCAATTAAGTAAATAAATGTTTTAATACTAGTCTAAACGTCACAATATTCAAATGTTACCTTATCTATTTTCGTAATTAATATAAAATGGCATATTTAAAATAGTCCTACATCATCATTTGCACAGGTAACAGTTTGATCAGTGCTATTAAAGTATGATGCATGTAAGCAACTAAAATAACTCATGCATATTGTATAATTGCATATTCGTAACTTATACATCTACATTAAATACTGCATATTATTTTCATATAATAACGAAAAAAAAAAATCAAGTTGATGCTAGATATGGAATTTATAAAGACGATATATCAAATACAAATTTAAAAAATTTGATTCGAAACATTTGAGAGAAAATTATCGTTTTATTAAACACTTGATATATGATTTAAGCAAGATAATTTGCATTGTATCTCATATTTCCTCATTAAGTTCATTGGTATTTTCTGTTTGTAGATGTAATTGAGAGCGATCTTTCATAGGACAATCAGCGTTTTGAACTGTCAATATTAGCTATTAGTTTACATTAAAAGTGACACGAGATAGTTCAAATGACTTTAGCTAACTGCTTTATTAGTAGAGAACTAACCAAGCCAATCCAGCACATTAATGTCCGCATAATACACGTTTACAGAGCAACTCAGTGTGACTAACGACGACTAGCTAAGCCCATACAGTTTCCATCTAATTCCCATTCAAAACAGTCGACCACAAGTCAGACACGTAGCCCGGTCACTTGGCCCATGTCGGACAAAAGCTATAATGGAATCAAGTCACTGCGTGAATCATCTATTACAGCCAATTTGTTAGTTAAATCTCTGAATTACAACACCAAAAGTCCAATGTAATGACTGACTAACAAGAGAATGAGAGAAGAATGAAACGTCCCGTGACAACTCGTTTCCCCTTACGTTTTACCATTACTTTCGATCATGTTAGTGTGCAGTCTACGGGGAAATAGCAAGAAATGCAATGTGCAAAATTGTCTCTCTTGAGAAAATAACAAAATGACAGGTTAAAGTAGAACGGGGGCATCCGATGTGTCACGTCTGAATGATGGAGTCTGGATCGAAGAGGATTAGTCAGTTTGGTTTCTGACATAATTAACAAACTTTAACTGTGTTAATATAAAATAACTATTCTTGGAATTTAGAACGAAAGATTAAATTTATGGGATTACGTTATGAATAAGAAATGAGTATTTGCTTACAAAGATTTATACTCTGGTTTCAGGTAAGTAAATTTTCTCGTTTAAAATTTTAGCTTTAACTATGTGTGTACATAAGATAGTTTAACTGAAATTATAGACATTATATTATATATATAAGCTGAATTAATAGTAAATTATTATTGATTAATTAATAATATAATAGTTTGAGAAATGTTCGAAAATTAATAACAACACAATGCGAATATTAACGTTGTAATAGAAGAGCATGTAATATAATCTGTGCAGTATTCTAAGTTAGTACATTATAACTTCGTTCCAAAGAATTAAGTTTGGATCGAATTTTCGTGTTTATAATTACGGAATTATAGAAAACAGTCCTACTAATGAAATCCTTTTATCGAGATCTAATTTAAAGTTCAAATTAATGTAATCTTATTTAAGCTTTACAGTTCACTTTTAAAATGCAGTTTAAGAATAATCCCGCTTCGATTATCCACAATGATACAGATTAAATTGACCTGACTGGGATTAATCAGATTAAAGTAGGATTAATTAAGATTTCGAAGAACTGGAATGGCTCTCTAGAGGTTAAAGGATGGATAATGGCAAAATCTTAATTCAATTATATTGCTCTCGGGAATTTTCTTATCCTGTGGCATCTCATCTTCTTGAAGCGTGAAACTTCGGAAATTAATGAAGCGGAATGAAAAATTATCCTCATCTTTCTGGAAATACCCTTTATGTCTTACTTCTATCTTCTAAATCAATTGTAAAAACGAATATTTAACTTCAATCGGAGAGGGGGAAATAGAACGTGGATACAGCATATTTATTATAAATATATGTAATCGGTAGCAATATCTACTTTAATAAGTTTGGGGAAAAAAAAAATTTTATCATTCAAATTCAGGCAGTAACTTATTAAAGTTGTTCTGCTGCCTATGACGATATCAAAAGTACTTTCAAGCAGTTGAACTCGATTTAAGTAAGGAAACTTTTCTCGTTTTGGTTTTCTCACTCAAGTAAATCGACAGCCTACGTCTGAATTTTTCGTCTCCTTCATACCAAATTTCCATATCCACTCAAGATATTTCACTCGGAACATCCAGTAGTCACATTTAGAATATATTCTACTCCAAGTATAAATACTATGTACTGTGTATAAGTATTATCTTTACTAACTGGGGACAAGACTAAGATTTAGTAAACATTCTCATCAAGATCATGTCATTAAATCTGTTAATTTTATTCATTAAATTTAGCGAAGTAATTAAGATTAAATACCAGAGTGGAATAATGCCACAATATGGTATAACAAATTTTACCCGAGATTATATTGTTGATGATAAAGAGTTGTTAAAGGATGCGGATCGTAAAAACTTTCTAACATTCTAGGAAATTGAAGAAAATGACTCATTATAACTCTGTTCATTTTCTTCTGAAAATGAAGAGTCATTATCGACGAGAAAACGAAGGGCATCTTCTGAAGTATCTTCGATGTTGTCTTTATCGCCCTTAAACAAAGGTTATTTTTATTTACTCAAAATATATATATATTTTTTTTAAAAATTTTGTATAGACCCGCAATTATTTTGCTATAAAAGTTTTTTTCATTCTTTTTTATTTTAATTATTTTTACGGCTATAAAAATTTAAAGTCGGAGACAATTTTTTCCTCTAGAAATTATTAAAGCACTGCAAAGCGAAATTTTTATTTATTTTTTTTAAATTTAATGCATATTAATTTTTAAAAACGTTTCCCTTCTGTTAAAAATTTCTTACAAAACATCATAAAGAATAAATATTCCATAAAAAAAGGAAGGGGCAATCAATATACAATTTTTTTAATTACTGATTAAATGCATTATGGACACCATTATTTAATTCTCCGAGCATTTATGGTTGCAAAACTATTTAATATGGTTTAT
Organism: Androctonus mauritanicus; assembly: GCA_011317285.2. Classification (NCBI taxonomy): domain Eukaryota; kingdom Metazoa; phylum Arthropoda; class Arachnida; order Scorpiones; family Buthidae; genus Androctonus; species Androctonus mauritanicus. The sequence goes on along the minus strand of WUQG02320923.1, from coordinate 28,289 downwards.
ATCTGATGTTGTAAGTAGATTCAATTTATAAAATACTGTCTTGTTCTCATTTATATGCAAACAAGAATTTGCAGATGGAGTCTCGTTACATAATTTCATCTTATAAATAAAAATTTTCTGATTTAAAACTTCAAAGTTACAGATTCTTCTCTCAAATTTAATGATGTAATTAATGAAGCTTGCGCTTACCGTCTCGCGAAATATCAATAAAGATCAGCACGGATGGGGAAGAAAAAAAAAAAGAAGAAGGAAACGAAGAAGAGAAGAGAACATACGAAAGTATTTTATAGCCACATATGTTTATTTTTATTTTTGTATAAACACATTTATGCACATAGACTTGATTAGGCGATCTAAACGCGCATTATTATTTAGATTGCAGATTTCTCACTGCGAAACGTGCAGTGTTGTTAGCGTTTGATTGAAGATGCAAAGTTTGTACATAACAGTGACGACCCTTGTTACTCAACAGCACAAACCCATTAAACATCAGGATAATGCGGAAGTTGAATGGCCTCCCGCTGCAACTCGTACTAAGAAGAGAACGGATCATATGTCAAAGCAACGTTAACCAATTCGGTATGTGTGATTGCGTCAACTTTCTTCTTGGAAATATGGTTAAGAAGAGAAGATATCTGTTTACACACGTAATTTATCTTTTCGGCATTTTTTCCTAACGTTCAGGGTCAATATCAGCTTTATTTTTTGACATTTCGAACAGGATTACATTCGAAGTTAATTGTTCTTGCGCGACTTTATAGAGTTATATTTTTTATCTTTATAAAGTTCGCGATTTAATGTCTAAATATTTATTTTACACGTACAGTCCTTAAAATTAGGAAATTATCTTAGCTAATTATAATGAAATTAATGGACACTTCGCTTAAAAAATGAGTGATTTAACTAGAATACAATAAGAAAAAAAATATACATAATTAACCTTTAAAACTCTAATTAACGTTTTTACGAATGTTTATTCGCGAAAGTTATCATAATGGCTCTCGAAATAAATCAAATGTCAAATATCATAACTTTTAGAAAAACAGTTACAATTTTTTTCACTTTATTTTTTGCTGTTGTTTTCTAAGATATATTAAACAAACCGAGTTTGCTGCGTGAATAATATCGGAATCCTTTCATAACTGGGAAAAAATTCCTTTCGGAGAAAAAAACAGATGGAATAGATAATGTTAAATTTCCTGTGCGAACCAATTTTATCCAGAAAAGTTAAGAGAAAATTGACATGAAAAAAAAGGTAAATAGAGGAATTACAAAACAATTTTGGAGTTTTTCAATACATAGAGACAGATGTTTCCTGTAAAATACAGAAAAGTTAGGATAACAATTGCCATAGATTTCAATATAATTCGAGTTGAATTTGAAACTTGAAGAGAAATTCATATTCTTTTACAACGGAATATATATATTGTTATAATATTTTACGAATATATGAATTATGAAAAATATAGTAGTATCTTTATAATTCTATATATTCTTCACGTTTGTCTAAAAAATTACTGTAATTTGTTTTCACGTAGATCTGTGTACTTTTTATATGAATAATATATAAAAATTTTGTTATATGTTTACAAATATTTAATTAATAATACAATTTATATCTTTAATCAACATTTTATTCTATTTATCAATATCAATATAATTAAAGTACATTTAACTTAAGAAAAAAACTGCTGTGTTACTGTTAGGAATAATTATAAGCGTATAAGATATTCAATAGTTCGTTATATTCGTAGAGCTGAAGATGGTGTGAATACCGAAAGCGCTTCTAAACTTAGTAATAAAAGAAGTGTTTTATGTAATCTCTTTGGTCTGCTCATGAGTGCTGAATATCTTATACGCTTATAGTTATCAATATAATTAGTTTCTGTAAAAAATTTGGTGATTTTTCATTCGGAAAAACTGTTCAAAAATTCCCTTTGATATTCTCATTTCTCATGTTTTATGTATATAGTTAGTTATATATTAGATACTAAAAGATTCCATTACCGCTTCGTGTGATTTGTATTTATTTTAGATATTTTTTATAATTTTTTTCTATTTTCCCAATTTGTTGCTTGCTTAGTTCCCATATGGGAAGAATCACCGACGTTCTAAACGTACAGTGTTGTATCTTTATTCATTTTCTATCTGATTTATTTTTTAATAGCATTCAATTAAAAATATTTACCATGAAAAACAGTAGATAATCATCCTCTAAAATCAATTTATCCAAGCGAAATTATTTTCCTACAGAGTGAATAAGCATTAGGCCTAATTAGATAAAATAAAAATCTATCCTGTATAAAAATAAGTTTTTCAATAAAATATTTAAAAATAACTTTTAAAAGATTAAAGGGTTTTCATTAAATTTGTTAAAAGATATAAAACAAATTAATGATTTATCATTTAAAATTTAACTTATTTTATATTGCTATTTCGATCATTTTGAAAATTTGTAAGCATATCAGATCGGATCAGATTGAATTATAAATTAATTTTTGAAGATTTTAATTGAGATTTTAATTAATTTGTTATTTTTTATCGGAAAAAAATTAATTTATTTTAAATAAATACGCATTTCTGTAAATCAAATATTTATAACTAACCAGGTAAGCTAGTAAGTAGGAGTATTGATGTATAGGAAAAAATATTTAATTTTGTGTAATTTTTATAATTTTATAAACATTCTGCATTAAAAAGGAAGATTATAAGATTAAATTTTGTAAAAAAAAAGAAATATTTAAATTAAAAACGCTATATAAAGTTCTCATTAATTCATAAAGACAAAATCAGAAATCATTCATTTTAATTACTTTTTTTCCTTATTCTTTAAAATAATAGAGATTCATGAATATTTGAGTAATTATATATTAAAATCGAGCCATTATTCGCGAATATAATCTAAAAATAAAAATTAATACTTTCGCTTACAAGTTAATAAATATTACATATTAGGTGATGCAGCGTTAAAACAAACTATCGTATCTACTTCGATTTTTTTTTTTTTCCAAAAAATTCGTTTATGCGGACCGATTAAAATAAATCTTACTTTGATCCTTCATTTTCCGCATTAAAAATTTTAAAATATTTAAATTAATTGAAGTTATAGTCTTTAATATAAATAATCTTAATCTTTATTTACTGGTGACATATATGAAAATATGTGGTGAGCATGTTAAATTAAATGATAAAAATTGTGGGTAAATACAGTCTGTTATTTATGAGATTTAATACATTATCAATTGTTTAAACTAGTAAATATTTTATTAATCAAGTAAATAAGCAAGAAAAATATTAATTCTGATCATTAAAATATTAAATGGGCTTACGTAATATTCGAAATCAGCAACAGTATAAAGTTTGCCTTATACTCAAACTAGATATACGGTACTTGGATTGGCCACAGAAATCAGATTTGGTTTCTGGCTCTTTTGGGAGAAATTCTTTGAACACATCTGAATTCGAATCCATTCATCTGTTGATGCTCAGAATCCATAATCTGTCGATCATCTGTTGATGTTCGAAAATAGTGCCAGCTATTTAATCCCGAGAACGAAGCCTCAATTTGAGTTCAGTACTTCTTTACACGATAAACTACTAATTGGTTTATCGTAATCCTGTTTTCCTATTATTATTTTCGAATTAACTTCTCCATCTTCGATCTGTGATAGTGTTTAGTAGACATTTAATTACATATAGTTAACCATACGTTTATCGAATGGTTGCAAATAGATATTTCTTCGATCATATTTAGTTAAAAATAAACGTCGTAAACACTATACTTGAATATCGCAAAATATCATTAATGTTTTTATTCGTAGCAGTCTTTCTATTTTTTATATAGAATAAAATAAAATTCAATTAAATTATGATCGGATTTGTATTACAAATAAATAATTTTTATATATGTCTTTTAAGAATATTAAATTTAAAGTTTAATGTGTAATTTAATAAGAAATGTTTAAATAATAAAAAAAACGTTTTATAGCTGTAGGCCTAAATAAAATTCCATTTCGATAAACATATGTTTAGCCTTTACAAATATCTAAAATGCAGAAACTATCCTCTCTTGCATGAAGGAACATATGGAAACCTTTCTAACTCTAGACATCGAGTTAAATATTACAGTTGAGTTACTTCCATCATGTGAAAATGTGTCCTAACTCTGCTCCCTTCTGGGGTCAAACAACTAGTCTTGTCCGCTTTAATGCGACAGATGGAGGCCAGCGATAGTAAGATTAAATACCAAAAGCATGGCAGGTACCGAAGGAAGGTAAAGCAGAATCCCCTCCAGTTACAAAACAACAAAGAATATATAAAGAGAGGGGGAGAAAAAAAGAGAAAATAGAAGATCGATTAAAGAAAACTTTCGCTTTCTCTATTACGAGTGATTTTCCAGATCTTGCTTTACAAAAACAACTTTTGATCGAATATTTGATCCGTTTTGGGAACGAGAACATTCTTAAACTTTATCGAAAACATACATAATGTGTTCAAGATAAATTTATCCAGCATTTATCTCGCTTTAAAATTCTTTTTACGAAGTTTTCTAGTGAGGTTTTACATTATATTTGAATCTAAATTTCAAAATTTCAAATCAAAATTCAAATAATATTTATAGATTAAAAAAATTTGTTTTTGTAATATTAAAATGTTAATATATCTCTCTTTTTTAGCCCAAATTCATTGAAAAATTTTTCATCAATATCATTTTTGATGAATTTCGTCGCCTCTAAAAAATGTGCTTCTCCGTCAAGGTAGTTTTCCTGCAAATGACTGCAATTCTACAGTGAAACTATTGTAAAGGCAAAGCGCATTTTCTTCCAGACGAAAAATTCGTCATAAATGACACTCGTGAAAATCTTTTTAATAAATTTTTTTACAAAATTGTCAATGGAAAATAACTTTCTCACAGATAAAAAAAAACGGATACGTCTATAATAAACGTCCTCTAATTAATTTAAAAGAATATTAAAAAGTTAAAATTTAATATTTTTAAAAGAAAAACTTTAAATTTTTACAAGAAACTTTCGAATTTTTTTTAAATTATATTTTACACATCTAACTTTATGTAAATTATTAATATCGTATATAAATATGAATCAAGCAACAGAATCATACAGATTTTTGTAAATGGCTTCGTCAAACTTGAAAATTTAGTTATATACTTATATCAATATTTATAATGGCAAAGCTTTATTATTTTTGTATGATATTTGAACAATTGCAATTTTTGAACTAGTAATAAGAAAATAAAATTTTAAAAAAATTCGAATTTTTTTGCATATATAAAATGTTTGTATATGCTGTTCATTGTTTTATTGTTCAAAGATTTCTAAAATATTATTCAATTTCCTTAACAAGTAAAAAAAAAGAATGGAACATTACAATTTTATCAAATATAATATGCATTTTCGACATAAACAATATAAATTCAGTCAAAGAAAAGAAACGAATTTCGTCGTTTCGTCAGATTCAAAAATTTCAAATATATTTCATTTTACCATACATATTTTTTTTCTTCTATATATACTATGCCTGTCAAATCTTAATGTAAGCAAATAAGCTTATATAGAAATCTGCAAGTTCCGATATAACATTTCTAGCGGAAATTCTGTGTACCAATAGGTGACAGGAGAAGAGAGTTGTAGCGACACTCTCGCAGAAGGATAAAAAGACAGGGAATTTTCTCCTCCCTACAGCAAAACGAAAGAAAGAAGAGGAGAAAAAAAATAGTAAAGGTTGCTATTCCAGAAAACTCTATTTTCACACTCACCAGAAGCTTGCTGCTTCAGGGTGCGAAACGTCACCTGACTTATTCCTCCCTTCACTCCAGTCCAGCCTTTCTACTCCACGTCCCTAGTCACAGAGAAGATCCTCTCCATCCGTGAAGTGTTGAATGCTGAATGACAAAAGTATTCTCTCTCTATCGTTGTTGTTGGATTTCTTCGTATTTCTATCTTCGCGACCTTTGTCCTTTGGTATCGAATAAGTTTGTTTACAAAAAATTTTCTTTATAAATTTATATACTTATATATATTTTTTATTTTTCTTAACTGCTTACACTTCTAAAATGGAAAGTTACATTATTTAAAACTTACATTTTTAATATTAAATTTGTGATCTACAGTTATTCCAATTTTCTTTTTACTTAGCTGGTGTACATCATATAAAATAATGCATTGCACCATGCCAGATTGTTGGTAAAGGAATAAATTAGCTATTTTTGTAAACAAACTATTTATTTGATTTTTTTTTCTTTTGTCAGGATCAAAAATAGTGAGTTTTCTTGCGTTTATTAGTTCCAATCTTTGCTCTGTAATGAATGTGCCTAAAAATTTTTAAATTTAAAATAGTTTTAAAGTTAGTAAAAATTCTCAGTACAATATTTCACATTCATGAAAGAAAATATATGGAAGCGTGCTATATATTTTGCGATGTTTGTACAGCTGGATGTGCGATAGAATGTTTTACATAATGTTGCCGTAGATGTGAAGGAATGAATAGTTCATAACTGAAAGTCCAAAGTTCTCAGAAATATTATTTAAATGTTTATACTAAACGTAATATTATTTTTAAAAGTTTTTAATAAAAACTTTTTAAAATAAAGTAATATCGCATTCCAAAGAAGAAACAATATAAAAATCACAAACACAATCAGCTTATAAATGGTGTAAGCCATATAAATATTTCCATTATTTATTTTTATTATTTTTAGAAGCATAATGCTCAATTTTTTTTCAGAAATATTCTCTCGTGTGGATCCTACATTGATCATTATTAATAATTATTTAGTTTTCATGTGATAAAAATATTTTTATTACATGAAGCTGTAATAAAAAAATAATGTAAAAAAATATTTTTATTACATTTTTATCTATATATTTAAAAATGCTCTTTTATCAGAGCATTTTTAAATATACGGATAAAAGAAAACTCAATTTGCTGATTAAAAAACTTTTTAAATCGGATATACATTCAAAAATATATAAAGGTTGAAACATTAATAATCTTGAATGGTTTATGTCAGCATTGATTTATTAGTGAATGATTGATCTGAATGAATAAGAATATATATCTAACAAAGAACAATAAGTATAACTGAAAACATTTAAGCGATGAAAAATTGTAATATATAAATAATGCTATAAGTTTGTTTCTTTTTTAAGTTTTCCTGTTGAAATTGTGAGCTAGAATGAACGATAATCCACAATAAAAATGCGTTAAACAGCATTTTCAAAACTATTTATTTTGTGTGTTAGATGCTGTACGTCACCGATTTCTGGATGTTTTTTAACAAGTTATATAAATTCTCCTATCAGTTTTACATTTTGTTACGAAAAATAAATTATTTTTATTCTTTTTATCAATATGTAATATTCAATACGATTTTAAAAATACTGTGAAAGAAATACAGAATATTATGGTAATCTTAAAACTTCCTACTAAATTGGATATGTTTAAAACTTAAAGGTTATTAAAACAAAACTGTAAATTTTTAAAATGATTTAAACGATCTTTGGTAGCAGAGTAAACAACTGTTTAATGTTGGGTAATATTTTTATTATCGGATCAAATTCTGATACAAATCACCGCACACATCCATTTGTCACACAAACTGCTAGAGTAATCGGAGCTCGACAAGGTCACTAAACAACGATGAAAGGCACGGAGATGTGAACAGGATAACGGCTTCAACGTGAGTTGTGTGACTATATCATAGGAATAAGGTACCTCGCCCATACACTCTTCTATGAATATCAATTAATGTGAGAGCTAAACGAATTCATCGTGGTAATTGTAATGAAACGAAATTATAGGCCTTTTCTCATCGACCGTTGGAATAAAGTTAATGCGTTAATGACGCGCAAAGAAAAGAGAATAAGTACATCGGATGCTTTACTTTTATTCGTCATTTATCATAAAACGTCTTCGAAAATCATTTCCGAAAAAATATAGTCCCTACATAGAAATTAAAACACACTCTTAACGAATACTCTTAATTTTACATTAAATGCATTCGTTCTCTATCATAAATTACACATCGAATGAATTTATTCTTAAGACAATCTTGATAAATTTTAAATTATGTAAAATTTTCATGCGCGTGTTTTAATTAAAATTTCCAGACATTTCGAGTTTAAAAAGTTTTGATGTAATGAATGGATAAAATTTATTTTACCGTTTTTTCTTTTATTTTTTATTTTCGCTTCTAGAAGAAAAAATTTCTTGGCATATTTTCAATAAGTCACTCCCTTCAACCGCTGTATCATAAATAATAACGCAGAATATCTCACGATATATCGTTCAAACCTTATTATTTTATTTAAACTACAATATAGAGCGTATGTGTGTGTTGATGCAAAGTAAACTTAATAGGATGTATTAAAGTAATACGCTGAAATCGTCTTCGATCAGTATTAATTTGCAAAAAATTATCATTTCGCCTTTTATTAAAATTTAGAAGTATAACATAGCAAAAATTAAATTATTTACAATTTATTTTAACGAAAACTAGTATCATAAAAACTTTAAAATAGTGTTTTTATCATAAGAGAAAAATATGACAATCGAGCTCAATCAAAATGTCATAACAATTCAGAGAGCGAAGTTAATCAAAATTCCTCTCTGTAATTTAGCTCATTTTAGATATTTTTGAGTAAAACAGTGATATATATGTTAACATAACTATTCAATAATCTTTCTCCACTACAACTGCAGCTAAATAAGCAATATAAATTGGTGAAAATGGCGATTGGATGATCACTACTTAATACTCTAGCATTACCAAAAATTGCTTTGCTACTTTATAAATTATATCCAGTATCACAATAATTAATACAAAAACCAAATGATTTGAATATACATTACTAAAATTAACTTATTATTTTTTCTTGTAATTCAAAATAAAATTTGGCTAAGTAACTCAACCGCGAAAGTTGTCGGGTCGACAAACCAACAACTTTTATAAGGTAGAAAATTGTATTTTAAAGTGACATATTGCATTTCTTTATAGCAAAAAAAAAAAAAAAAAATCTATATTTTCGATCATTTTTGAGCCCCAATATTTACCTAGAAAATTTTATTTAGATTTTATCAAATTTAAAAATTTTTCGACATCGGAAAAGTATCATAATTTCAATCTTAAAAATGAACATAAAATTATAACTTAAAACATTTTAATATTATCGACGATATCGATTCATAAAAATCTATTATTATTATTATTATTAAAATATGAAATTTAATTTGTATAAGTTTAAAAATTTATAGCGTATAATAATTTATGAAAATTTATATCGAATATGTTGTATAATTATACATTTAATGTGTAGGTTCTTGTTTAAATTTTGCACGCATCATCGATTGATCAAAACACGTTATATTTATTTAGTTTAAATATTTAAAAAGTAATTATTGAATAACCATCCAAATTATACAATAGAGTTTTCATCTATATCACGAAATGAATATAAAAAAAAAACATTTAAATAAAGTTTTAAGTTTATTCATAAATTGCATTACTTAATAATTTATTTTTGCCATCGTAAAAACGACAGAAATAAAAAAAAACAAGAAGAAGAATGGACGGAAAAAATTTAAAATAGTTTGTTTACTTAAAAAATACCTTAAATATTTCAATTTACTTTAGAAAAAAAGGCATTTTCACTAAAAAGTAAAAAAAAAAAAAAAAACATAAATTCAGGAATGCGAACATTATCATTATACTGGATTAGTTATTAGTTACTTGTTATTATTTTTTTTTTCCTTCAAAAATCTACAAAAGTATAACATTTTCATTAAAGGAAAATACATACTGATGTTATATCGTTTCTCGTTATTTTTTCGAATTTAAATGAAATTTTGGGAAGATAACGCGGTTAGTTTTATAAAAATAATCATAAAATGAATACAATCTTTAATTAAGAATAATACAAAATAATAATAATAAAAAAGCAAATCTTTCGGCTTTAGTGGAAGATATTTTTTTCTGATTCAAATTGGACATTTATTTCATTTTCGCTGGTTTATTCGACAATATAATTTCGAATATTTTCTCTCATCTGTCATTCGAAATGAGATAATTCACATCACCCGTAAAAATATCGTAAAATAAGATAGAATAAAAATCATTCTTCTAATACGGGTTTATTCTGCATTAAGACATGAAGAAAAACCTCGTTAAAACAGCATTACTTTTTAGTTTTATCTATAAACTTAACGTTACATTCGTCATTTAACCTAACAGAATAACATTCGAGTTAAAAATAATAATAAAGTATTTCTCTTAATATACACAGACAAACAATTAAAATCACGTCATTAATATAAAATTTTAAATTAAAACGAAAAATGCCAAATTCATGGTTTCGCATAGTAAATTATCTTCTGATAGAAATAAATCAAAAAATAAAAATAGAGAATATTCGAATATCGCATTACACAATGTAGAAAGATGAAAGGAGAATTCTCGTATCGAATCTTTTAACTGAAAAGACCTTTCCATTTTCCGCTATGTCATCCACCATAAAATAAGCAGTTCAGCCATTAGACATGGATGGAGAGGTCAGCAGACTGTCAAGGCAGGTAACAGCTGCAATGTATGGTTAGTTATAAATTTAGGAATATTATAATTACCTAGTAGCACAATAAATTGAAACTTTTACATTTGCATCCTATTTAACATTACACATATATATATGTGTGTGTGTATGTGTATGTATATATGCCTATATAAATATTTACATTTCATCTTGTTCAATATTCTATTTTATGAATTAACTTACATATTCAATGTTTCACATTCAAAGTGTAATCAACTGTTAAAACAGCGATTTAAGTTACGAGTTTCCATCGCGTTTAAACTTTTAACTGATAACTGTAGAAAGTTTCAATACTTTATATAAGTTTGCAATTTTATGAGGAGAAAAAAATATTTGAGTAATTCGTCTCACGTAAAATAGATTCGTCTTAAGTAATAAATTAATTTTTCCTTTAATTATTTTTAGATTGAAATATCATTTATAAATTAGGAAAGAAAAAAAGAATATTTGTAACTTCAGAGTTTCTTGATATAGAATCGATACAATTCGCAAACAAATATTACTCTGCTAAGAGCAACTTTAGATGATAAATTTTTTCCTGTCTTACGCTCATAAAATGAATACTTCTAAATTGATCTGACAGGTAAGTCGAAGTATGGATAGGTTTAATTAATTCATTTGTTTGCCTCAAACAAGCAATAATAAAACACTTATTGAGACGATACTAATATATTTTTTTTCTTCCCCTCAACGATTTTAATTATATTTTACACGTAATGAGAGAGGAACTCAAATATCGTTCGAAATCTAAACATTTAGACAGAAAAATATTGAAGCAGTAAGTATTGCATCGTTGCTCGAGTGTAAAAATCAAATCAGATGTTCATAAGTAGATGATGCAGTTAAGATGATTTTAATAACAAGAGTAATAAAATATTTTTTCTATTTTTACTTGCGGCTTGCCTCTTAAAAAACATGAGGACTGTATGATGTCGCCATCTACAATTCAGCCATTAGATATTTTTTATTTTATTTTTTGCATCTTCCGCATCTTCTGTGGGATAAGATCTCAAGGGAAGCATAAGAACTCTTTTAACCATATACTGAGTTAGCAATTTGCTAAAGACTTGCTAAATCGTCTAATCTTTACATCGTTACATACAATAATGTATCTCTGCATTATGCCTATCATTATTATATACGATCTTTGGGGAAATATTAAACGAATATTGGAGTAAATTGCGAAAAGAAATTCTCACGAAATTTTAAAATACGATGCTTGAATATTATTTTAGGAATTTCAAAAATCTATGAGTTTCAGAATGCAAAGAATTTTCTAAAACAGAATAAGATATTCTACAGTACGAATGCCGTGTTTATGTAATTGATTTTTTTTTTAATTTAAAACAAATGCAATATAGTAAAATGTTCATGCTAACTAATTTTAATTTATTCAAACTATAGATTTTACTTTTTTTATTTTTTTTTAAACCTTTGTATAATAAACAGAATGGAATAAAATATTTATTTATTCGTACAGAAAAGTCACTTCGAATGGAAATGCGTAAACAATCAGTGGTTTGAATTAAGAAAATTTAAATATTCAAAGTAATGTTTTAATTTTTTTATTTTAAAAATAGATTGCAATATAGATCACACAGAATAAATATTTAAATTGGCATTTTCTTTCTAATTTTTTTTTTTCAACTGCTTATAAATCAATTGAATAAATTTAGAGATATTTAGGAAGAGAAAATTTTGATAAATTCATTAAATGAAGTAAGTTTTAAATCTTTATGGTCATTAATTTTAGAAAAAAATTATCGATGAGAAGTACAGTATGATTCATCAAGATGTAATTGGAGTATGGCAACAAAATAACATCCTTAAAATTCGGTTGATGAAAATAACTTAGATAATTAAGATGTGGATTAAAAAAAGAATAACTTTGAGCATCAGGCATTGACAAGTTTTTTTTTTCTTCCATCGGCCTTAAAACTTTTCTCAAAATAATAGATAGCAATATTGCAAGCCATTTTAGATCTTTTCTTCAGTATGTTGAAAACTGAAGACACGACGTAAATCAATATCAAAATTTTATATGTGGATCGAGAGAATTTTTAATGTTTCTCCATGAAATATAATCTTTAATAAAGGAAAACTTTATTAAAGAAAAATGTGTTTTATAATTAAAAACTTTTAAAATTTTAATCATCGAGGGAAACATTATTATGTAAGAAAACAGATTAATTCTTGTTTGTTTATGATCAAAGACATCTTTAACCTATAATTCATCACCACATTGTTACTTGAACATATTCATCTCCTCTTTCATTGTTCTCCATGCTACCTTGATCGCTTGCATATCAACTATGATAGATAAAGCAGTTAGTGCCTCTTCACATCACTATTATAATTATATATCATTCATATTAATCTTCTAAGTGATCGATTCGACCATATTAATTATTCTATTGTTGCATAAAGCGCATTAAATTCTATTAAATTCAACATATGTATAGCCATTATTCCTCTTTGTTTCGTTAAGCAAGACATATTTAAACCAGGAAACGTTCATAGGACATAGAAAGATATCGATACCTAATATTATCATAATAGACTAATATAATTATAATAGGTGTAAGCCTCTTATAATGTTAGAAATCCTATTTATTATAACTGAATATAACCCATTGATGATTATAACAACAAGAGATTTGTAATTAAGTGCATTTGTATATAGATATGGAAGATTATATAGGTAATCCCTATCAAAGCGAATAAAAAGGAACGTAATGCTTAAATTTTAAACTTTGTAAAATTCTCATAAGTTTGGATACATATAACATAGCCTTATACATAAAAATAAACTAATTACAAGTATTATTTTCCATAAAAAAAACCTTATTAAAATAAGTAAATTGCTGTTTTAAATATGAGAACTGGTGGACAACCATAAATGGCACTCTAAATATCAATGCATTAGAAATTTATGTGTTTTTTATCTCTTTTAATCTATTTAATAACATAGAATAAACATATAAACGAATGATATTAATGCTAATGAGTTTGATATCGATTGACTGATTCAAAAATCTGTCTCAATCGATAAATATATTATTAAAAATAAATTATGTATTTGCCTCTCGTCGAGAGATAAGCAATAAAGTGGCATTTGAAAATTAGAAAATATATTATTCAAATGATATATTTCTCTCTCTCCCTCATTTTCATAGGTCAAAGTTTCTTTTTCATGTTTTCCGAATACGACTTACAATTTCTGCTAGAGGCATTCAAACTTGTATGACAGCGAACATAACAGTATATTCTTCACTTTGTCGTGACGATATAAAAATATGTTATAAAATTACAGTATCTTGGAAAATATATTATTCAAATGTCATATACAGAATATATATATATATATTTGATTTTTTTTATAATTCTCAAAAAGGATCAAATTTTTCTTCTTATGCTGTAAAAGTGGGAGTTACGTTTCATGTCAAAAGTATTCAAACTTGAATAATATGAATATAATATCATTCTTCAGTTTGTCATGTCCACGAAAAAATATGTTATAAAAAAAATTCAATGCATTTATAACGAATTTTAATGTTTAATGTGTGTGTGTAAAAGTGAAAAATTTTTATTTTGAAATTGTGTACTTTATCTGATTAAACGGTAATTTTCGGTGCAAAATAAAATTAGCTTATTAAATTTTGATGCATGTAGTAATGAAACTTATATAGATAACTGAAAAATTTGATAATAAGTATTTGAAAAATTAATGAAATTTTAATATTGAAAACTTAATTGGAAAATATCATTTTAAAATGTTAAAAATATAACAATTATTAATAATGTAGTTAGTATAATAGTGTGCGCGAATTGCATGAATTATAGATAGGAAGGACTATTATAAACTATGAGATTTAAAATTTTTTCCATATTTATAGCAATTCGTTTGAAATATTCCATTAAAAATGGAAACAAAATTAAGAATATGACATTATTTAATTAGTTTTAACAATAAATTACGAATTTATCTCATGATTGTTATACAGTTATCTTTGCATTTAAGTTACAATCTGCCTTCATTTTTGATACAAAAAAAAAAATATTTATAACTGGTGTTTTCTTAAATTTTCGAATGAATTCTTGTGTTTTTTTTTTTTTTTTTAATTATTTTGAAATATGAGCTTAGTTTCTATAAAATTTATTATACTTTTTTTCGAGTTCTTATGACACTATCACTTTGTATCAGGAAAGTTATTAGACAAGTTAATGTCTTAACAAGTCTAGGCATTTCATTATAAACGATTATACCGACAAAATTCACTTAAAATATTTTTATAAAAAAAAAATAAAAGAAAAAAAACTATGTTTTCCTGTTATTAGTTGTCTTTTTTTTTTTATATATAAAATTACTATAAGTCGAAGAGCAAATGAAGAGAAAGCAATCTATAATTAAAATATTTGACATTTTTTTAAAAGAAAACTTTCAAAATAAACAGGATAGTTTCATTTCTGGTATTTATGTTATGTAGAAATTTC
Source organism: Androctonus mauritanicus (assembly GCA_011317285.2). NCBI lineage: Eukaryota > Metazoa > Arthropoda > Arachnida > Scorpiones > Buthidae > Androctonus > Androctonus mauritanicus. The sequence goes on along the minus strand of WUQG02320923.1, from coordinate 13,191 downwards.
ATCGTCTATCCAATAATATATTCACCCAACAAAATGTAACATCTGTCAACAGAAAACGAGAAAATGCGAAAAGAATTTAGATATGACAATCCCAAATCCATACAAGATGCACATACAATCTTTTATTTATCGAAAAATCTTTCTTTGATGGGTATATGTTTTTAATATTGGTATTTTAACTAGAACACAATCAAAAAAGAATAAATACCGAAAATTATAACAATAGTTTTCTTTATTTTTTCTACTTTATCTTAATGAATGTTCTAATTGTTATCTTTCTTAGTATGCTAGAATGATTTCGAAATTTATTCATAAAAGTTAAATAAAATCATACTTCAAAAATCATGTAATGGAATCAGGAATGGTTGGGTTATTCCTTCAGTTATCCATGAAATTTTATCATCATACTTTTTCATATTATTTTTCGACTTTAACTGACCATCTTTACTTAACAAACTTAATTTTAATAAAGATGATTAATAATAAATGATATACTAGCACATTTCTGACTGACTAACAGCGTAATCTGAGTCCATCTATCTATAAGTACCAAGATATGATTTCTGCAGTAATTCCAAGTTCTTAAGAGTTGTTCTATATCTGTCCAATGAAACGAGACGAGTCTCTCTCTTTCTTACAACCATCACGATTGATATATATATCTAGCATTAGATTCTGGGGATGATATATGTCCGTTTGGAAGACATTATTATTTGAAAGTTATTTTTCCTTTCATTCTAATACGTTTTCTTTAATCTTCTTTAACTTTAGTTATGACTTACTGCGCCAATAAGACGTTATGCATAGTTCTAACATCTAAAAATTATAAATTTGTTTACGATAAGAATTTTTAATATTAAATTATATTAATTTACAAACATATATTTACTGTGAAACGTTCATTATTAAATAAAATTATTTTGTGAATATAACTCGAGGCAAATATGCAAGACTTTCTCAGGATATGTAGCTGGATGCATTAAAAAAATAATAATAAAAATTGTTAAGAAGAAGCAACAAAAGAAGCACTAATAAAAATCTTAAATTAAGCATAAATATTATGAATAAACAAACTATTTAAAATTAAATTTCGGAATATTTTGTATACGAAGGGAATATCAGATTGGAAACAATCATTATCAACCTGTTTTTATATTTTTTTCCCTTTAATTAACCGAGTTTTCTTTTGTGGTGCTTTTAAGTATTCAAGTCAGCGACATTTGTGTTCTCTAGCGACATTTTTTTTCTCGTATCTCATCATTTTTTGCTGATTTTATAATTAATCTCGTAATCACTCTAACTAATTATTTTACGGATTCATCTCAAGGGAAAAGATCGCAACAGTTTGATATCCATGTAATGAAGTGCAGCATGTTAATCTTACTTAGTAAGTAAACGAGAAAAGAAAAGATACAACTTACCACTTAAAAAAAGAAACTAAAATTCCCAAAAGCGTCCAGACTTAATTACGTTTTTTTTTATTATTAGACACGGACAAAACACTTCCACCAAAATTACTAAATCTTTAAAATTTGTTTATAAAAATTTTAAAATTCTAAATTAAATGGGTTCAATTCTGTAATGAGTACCAAAAAAAAAGTTTTTTTTTTTTTTTGTCAAGTTTAGATAAAAATTATTATTATTATTATTTTATTTTTTAATATAACAATTCATTTCTTTCGTATTTATAAAAGGAAATGCGTGTAGAAAAATTACTAATGGACGATTACTTCTGGAGATAAGAAATATTTCCACAGAATGCAAGCTTATGGAAAAAAAAGAAACGGGTCAAACGGCAATATTAGTCAAGATGAAGCAGAAAGAAAACCTTCACAATGCACTATTTGCCATCTATTGTGAATGCGTCAAAGGAATTGCAGGTTCTTCCACCAGATTTGAACGATATACAGAAACATTTCTCTTTAAAGAAGAGGGTTTTTTTTTTTTTATTTCTCTCTTTTTTCCATTTACTTCATACTGAAAAATCCATGTTTATCTCCGAGACTGGTTTGAGTGGACAGAGCCTAAATCTCTTCCCATTCTTCGACATGTGGGAGATGAAGCCATCATTAGCGTCACCGTATGTTTTGGAAGTCTGCGTTTAGGAGAAAAAAGATGTCACCTACTTTACAGTTAGAGGCGTAAGTTGCAATGCTTTTATCCAGTTAGTGGCACGTAGTTCTTCCATATAAGGGGTTTTTTTTCCTTGTTGCTTTTATATACCGGTATTAGTTCTTTATAAACGCACTGCATTATTTCATATTAGAAAATTGATCGAAGAATATTTTTCTGAGGATTTTCGAATTGTGTTGCATTTTTATTTTATTTTTTTATCAACTGAATTACGAAAATATATTTTTCATTTAGCAACAATGCTAATACTCTTTTTGAAAAACGAAAAATTGATATCATTTTAACGTTATTGCGTAAAGTCTATTATTTAATTAATTTTTTTTCTTTTAACTTATTTTACAATATTAAATTTTATAAAAGCTATTAAAAATTTATTTTTTTATTTTGATTTTTTTTATTCGTATTTTCAATTTGGTAGCCATTTTAATTGAAAATATTAGAATAAATAATAAATTTATTCTTAAATATTAAAACAAAATTCTTTGAAAACTCGTTCGAAAATCCAACGAGTTTTAGTCCAAGTTAATCCTTAAAATTTTGTAAAATTAAATATTAAAAAAGGAAGTTTTTAAATATTTACATAAGATTTTTCGGTAATGTATATGAATATTTAATGTTTTATGCAAAATAATTACACTTTCAAAGTAAGATCGTAAATCGTGTTAGCACTTTGTTACCTGATATAAGTTATAGAATGTTTATAATGGATAATTTGAAAATTTTATCCGTATTGACATAAAAATTTAATATAAGATTAAATCCATATTTATAAGTTTTAAAAATTCGAAATTTTCGCTCTACAGCGTAATATCCAAATTATTCTTCTTAATGAAAATCCATAATTTTAATGGTATTTCGAACAGATATTATGTATTTATATACTTATTTTTTTTTTCCTTTTTAATATGATAATAACGACTTAAAAATGTAATTTGATAATTCACGAATTATCCATGTCCATCATATAATTATGAAGGAAACCATGTACATAACAAGCCACGAATAACATGCTAAATTATTTATTCTTGCTACATAAATTAGCTATTGATAATCTGCTTGAATTATAAACAACTTTTCGACAAAAATATGATAAAAACCGTTTCAAATATTATTTTTAGAAATAAAAATAAGTTTATTATTACTACTTATATAAATCAATCGAGTTCGAGATGAAAATACAAATTTTTAGTCAATAACAGAATTTCTCTTGATATATATGAATACTAAACGTTCTAAAATGCAGTTTGCTTTATGAAAGTAGTTTCCTTTTCTCTACGAACAAAAAAAAAAAACGACGAAAAATGCATGCGAACAATGTGTTTTGAATATAAAACTTAAAACCAACACTCCAACAGAATAACCGAAAAATTTTTTGAAGAAATTATCATAAAATATAGTTACTTGTAATGTATTTTATCAAAATATCGGGTCATGATAATGCAAAATATATAAAACTACATAAAGTACTCGTGCTGTTTCCATGAAAAATACTGTACTAGAATAAAGATGGCAATAAACTAGAAATTATCGGTTTTCACAGCTTCCTTTCAAAAATAAAAATTTCCAAATTTTTAATTCCCGACTTAAATAATTACCAAAACGTTTTATTACTCTTATTAATGACACGCTTTAAAACAAAAATCAAATAATCTAATTTTAACTAACGAAATAATTATTTTTAAATATTATATAAAGTTGTAACTCATTAACAAACTAATTAGTAATGGATTCAGTTTGATTAACCATAATTTTCTTACTCATTTTAATAACCAAAACCAAAGATTCTTTCAACGGGATTCTTACTATGAAAAATTACTGTATTTAGCACTTGAATAAATACAACAGTGTCAACATTTTTAAACTCGGAATAGCATATTCACGTTATGTTATTCTTTAAAATTATCTGTAATTACTCAGAAAAAATGTGCCTTTCCACTTTATCATAGAGACAGCAAAGAATGAACTCATCTTTTAGAAGGCTTTCTCGTTATATATCACTGTCAATGAGAGTTATAAATAAACTTTTGAAGTTCATATTCAATTTATCATTACAGGGTTATTTTTAATTAAAAAATATTTTGGTTAGAGTCAAATAATGCATTAATAATTCCTGTTCGTAATATTTTATTTATAGACAAAAATTATCATAAAAATGTTATTTGTGGCTAAGTTATCATAAGTTGCGACCAATTAATCAAAATGCTTATGGCGGTAATTATTTGCTAAATATATTTTTTAAAAATATTTTACATTAGGAAACAAAATTATTCTGTTTATCGATACGCCAAAATTATAAAATGCCGTAAAAACCGTATCAGATCAGATTCTTAGATTCTTAAGGGAAGTTGACAGAAAAACTTACAATTTTTAAAGACATAAAAGCTTGCCGCACACGAAGGGAACGTAGCACAAAGAAAGGTGTCAAAAGTATCATAAAATTTTACTGCAAACACCATCTGTGCATGTGAAGCAAGGAATAGATAAAAAAAAAAGGAAGAAAAAATAGGAGAAGTCATTGGTAGAGGAATTATCATCATCTTTCCTGCTGAGAGGAACGTATAATTCAGGTCACGAGGTCTGTGTCCATAAAGGGAATAGGGATGCAGTTTTCCTTTCTATCACGTTTTCAGGAAGGTGCTACCCCTAGCCGACAAACATAGTCGCGTGTAGAACGACATTACTCCTTTTCGAGACGTGACTGAAGATCGATGGATCTCCAGAGCCATACTTGGGTCAGGTTATGGAACATGCCGCATACATTCAGAATTTATATAGGAAGCGTGTTTCACTTACACCACTATTTCTTAAGTAGACGTTATATTTAATTCGTATTTTACATTTTTATAACGTTAAAGTAGCATTTTACAATATATAGTATAGTTTAAAAAGGATTAAATAATGTGCTTAAAAAATACAAGTATGTATATAAGTATATATATATATACATATATATATTAATCTGCGATTTTTATTAGATATAAATAAAATGTTATACCCTATTAAAAATTTATTCGCAAATTGAAAATATCTTATTAAATATTTATTCCGGTTTAGTAAAGAAAAACATATGAGTTTATTAGGCATTTATTTATATTAATATTGAACGAAATTTATTCGAAAGATAACTATCAAAATCATATATAACTAAAAATGTTTTTTTTTTTTTAATTAAGAAGTTAAACTTCTAAATTAGAAAATGTTAGAAATATTTAATTTAATCTCGAAATTTATTTCAAATGAAGATTTTTATTTATATTAAAAATATTTTTTGTTTTTGAATTTATTAAATCGAATTTAAAAAATTTTTTTACTATAACATCGGTACAAAAATCATAACAAGTTATATACTACATACTACAAAATACTTGAATTCAATAAATTTTTGAATAAAGAATGATCGTTTTTAGTTATAAAATAATTCAGAAAAGTTTTTATTTTTTATATAAATTGTAACTTTAATTAAAAATATATGTATAAAAAATTATAATATTTAATAACAACAACAAACTTCAAATTAAAAAAAAAAATTAAATATTTTAAAATTTTTATTAGTATTTACATTATTATTATTATTATTATTATTTAGTTTTAATTATAGTTTAAAGCTTTATACAAAATATTTAAAAAATTAAAGTTATTTTTTCGTTCCTTAATTAATTTTCAACGAAAAAAAAATTTTGCATCCTTTACTGAATGAAACAAAAAATACGAACAAGCCATAAAAAAATCAGATTTCGTAGACTATTTTTTCATGTTAGTTATTTTTTTTTTACTCGTTATGAATACAATTTTGCGTTAACAAATTCTAAAATTGCAATTGCCAAAATGACATTATAACGGAAATAGAAAAAGATTATCCGTTCGAGAGAAACTAATTGAAATCCTGTGAAAATTGTGTCGATTTGATCCTATGCGACTACGATCTTTCCAATCTGATGTATCAGGAGTGACTGGAAGTGACAGTTTCTGTTGTGGCATGGCGTGTCTATAGTTCCTTCCCAAATCACGTTCAGGAGGAGATTTCTCTTGAACTAGTAGAGAAGTCAATTAATGGGATTTCGGTGGTGACTGTATCAAAGAAGTGAAAATGCGTCACCAAACTATTGATGCCTTAAATAACTGTATCCACTTCTCTATATAAACTCTACTTAAATTGAAGTTGTTTAATAATTTTCTATAAACAATATACATTAATCTATTTATAAACAATTTTCTTTCAGTAATTCAGCAATAATTTCTTAAAAAATATATATATAATTGTTACAAATATTCTCAGAAGCTACGATCGATATTAAAAATTAACATTTAGTTTCAGTTAATTTTTAAAAATCAAAATTCTTATAACTTAATTCGTAGTTTATGCTGAAACGTAGTTTATGCTAAACTAAATCTGTTTATGCTAAACTAAAAGTATATGCTATGTAATTTAGTTTATGCTAAACTAAATCTGTTTGTTTTCATAATGTTTAATTAAGTTATATTAATCACAAATAAAATAAACAGCTTTTAATATTTATTGTATTTTTATTCTATTAATATATATTATGATCTTCACTAACTCAAGTTATTGACGAAAATTTTATCACTATTGCATCATTCTCCCCTTTAACTCATTCCGACAGTTGTCGACCAATAATCCTTCGAGGGGATCTCCACTGATCTAACAAAAGCACAGATCCGATATTAAAGTGAATGCTTTTCTTATACTTCCGAGGTAAAATTTTTTATTTAATCTTAAACCTGCTTTTAATCAAATTAACTATTATCAAGTTACTTCAGACTATTTACTCAAAATTCGTTTGTTACAAATTCTATGCATTTGTGCTATATTATCTTGTTAAAATAATATGGTTTATGCTATATTCATACTGAAAAAATGAAGTGTTTTGAGTGGTTTTAGATAGTTATGCAATTATACAAATGAAATCATGAACCTTCTAAGCAAAATACTTCTTAATTTTGTTTAAAATGCAAAATATCAATATTAATACCTATGAAGCTTCATCTCAATCATTTTAGTAACATTACTAAAATCTTAATTTGTTTTATCAGCCTAAAATTTGCTGAAATTTTCTATATTACATCATATTTTGCCTCATTCGAGTATTTTAAAAATGATAGCAATACAATAATATTGATATTTATAAATGAGTTTTTACTATTTTTATTTATTTTATTTTATCGATTGTATTCATTAATCGGATAATTTAAAATTTTTACACCGTTTTCAAAAACCGACCTCAAAATAAATCTCTGGAATCCTAAATTTATGTTGTTTGTAAGCCATTTACTTTCTTGAAAGCATATTTTCGAGACCAGCGACCATTATTTTGAGTTGAATGGCGTGAAAATAAAGAGAACAACGAGAATTATTGTAATGGGTAATAAACAGGAAATTTTATTTTGCAACGCACATGTGTAATTCTCTCAGAATAAACATAGAAATTATTTTATGGTATTTCTACATTTTTATTTTATTGAATTTTAAAATATATTATAATTTTATCATAAGTCTTGATATGTAGTATATGAAATAATATTTAAAAAGGAGATACTAATTTAAATTAAAAAAAAAAATGGTGCATAGTATACGAAAAATGAGCACTTGAAAGAAAAAAAAATGACATAATTTAAAAGTCTATTGATTAAATATTCAATTGGGAAAGTTAATTCTTGTCTTTCTTTAGGAAACTTATGGGCAAAATCAGTAAAGTCCCTTGGGTGGAGTTCGATAACTTCCTGCAGGACAATTTATTCGGATGGGGACATGTGGCGTCCAGTACAGACAACGTCACTAATGGCTGCAACCATAAAGTCAACAAACATCAGGGGAAGAGGAAAAACGACCACCCAGGTGATGTACAGAATAACAATGAACATCAGTAGAAAACAGAAAACTCTTATACTTCTTAAGAAATGAACTATATTTGAAATTTTTCTTTTAATCAATATTAGTTTAATAATTAGGGAATTTTTTTTATTCTTAATATTGATTGAAAGAATTTTATTATCTTAATGGATAAAAAGTTTTGTTATCATTACGCTGCTTGAATTATATTGTAGATATGTGTTTCAAGCTTCTCTCGAGTCTTTTAAATGAAGCGTAAGATACAATAAAATAAAATTCTAAATTGTGTGTATAAATACACCGAAGAATATAGTGGTAAAAAGCATTTTAAAAATAAATTAAATTATTAAAAAATTTAAAAAGTAACGGATATTCTAAAATAAAATTTGAAGAATGTATTGAAATGTTCTAATGAGAAAAAATTTTAATAACAATTGTGTTATTGAATTTTATGTATCAAACAAAATATAAATTTCATTATTTTAAGTAAATTATAAATATTGTACAGTACCATATTTCGTATGGTTTAGTTGATGTTAACGTTCAGAAATAATTTACATTTATAGATTTAAGAAAACGATAAGCCGTTTTTTTTTTTTAATATACAGAACATTCCAAGACCAAACTGCCATAATTAGAAAAAAAAAAAAAGATCAGACTGATCATTAAAAAAATCTAAGGAAAAATTCTCCTTTACAATCGCTTCACTTTTTAGATAACCATCTCGGAAAGCTAGAAATATCTTTGAATACAGCTGCAGAAATTCTCTGATTATAGATAAAAAAATACTATGTAAATTGAAGTTAAATAAGGTCTTTATTAATAGAAAACTATGTTATATTTGATAAACGTGGAAGTATAATTTAGAATTGCGATGCTTGCTACTTATTTTTGGTCAGCGACTTGCCACTGACTTGTGTAAATCTATCAGAAATTCAATTCTAAATTTATTCGTTTGTTACATAATTCTACATTAATGAAGACTATATCGGATACCAATTTAAATATTTTTTCTTATGTGAAGTAAGCTCATTAACTGTCGCTACTTCAGTTTTCAGCAGCTGTGACAGGAATTCAAAGTCTTTTGAACTGCTAAGTGTCTAAGTCATAGGCGTTTTCATTATGATCTTTCACGTCCTTTCATTCAGTACCGTATAATCTCTATTTATAGTATCTACCTTTCAAAAATTATAAAAAAATTTTTCATATTTCAAAGAATCGTTCTATTGTTATAATTTATTATTATAAAATAATTTTTAAAAATGTAAACTTTTAAATAAAACGTACGGAAATAACATTAATAAAATTTAAATTTCTATTTCGGTCTGCCTAAAAAAATAAAAAATAATAAAAATTGATTGCATTTCTAGGATATTTTATTTCACTGGTGGAAAGTGTTTACGAAATTCGATAGAAAAAGAGAAAATTAAAGAAATTTAAAGCGAGTTTTAATGTTCTGTTTACCAATAGGACGAGGCGCGAAGCAGTAAAGAGAAATGAAAAATCTCTGTTCCGTTTCGCGAGAGCATATCAAAAATTAAGAGTCCATACAGCAGTTTCAACTGCCAAATCTTATCCGTAAGTGGTTCACGTACGCTTAAAGGTTAGTTATTAGAAGACGTTTATGTTGGTTGGACCAGTCGGATGAAAGAGGCTTGGAGCGATGTGTTAACCGTTATATGGTTGCCCGAAGTATCAAAAGTATATACGAGTAAAATGTTGCCAGAGACTCGGAGATGCGACTTATTGCTTTCGACCAAAATGAAACTCCCATTAACGGTAAAAAAATTTATTTTCCCAATCCAGTTTAAAATATGATTTCGATTATGACATTTTTTTTTTACAGTCAGATAAGAAAAATTTCATATTTTTAAATATTTAAAGCGTGATTATATTTATTTCAGAATATCCAAACACACAAGTTTTTTTTTTTAATTTAATGAAAAAATAGATAATCTGATTTTTCTGTTTCTCGATCATTAAAAAAAATTTATTTTTTCGTTTTTGCTTTTCATTAATTTTTCACTGTTTTTTATTTTGATTTGCCTTTTTTTTTTTCTTCTATTGATTGCAATGAACTTAAAAGGTTCGAATAGAAAATGAAAAAAAGATTCGAAGATTTTTTCCATCCGAATTTTTCGAGTCGCTATAGTGAATTTTTTATGATTATTATTACTTTTTTATTAAAAACAATATAAATTTTTATACTGAACTTATTTATTTTAAGAAGATAGAAAATGATAAGTTATAAATGGACTATTTAATTATTAAATATACTATTCGGTAGATTAAACTACTATAGGCTATATACGTTTTTTCCTGCGAAACCTTTCAATTCATCATTAAAAATTTAGAGCATCATTAAAAGTAATATATTCACGGTTTTCAGAATGAAAAATCTTTTATAAACATTTGAATGGGAAGGGAGATATATATATATATATATATAAAAACATGTAGAGAACTTTTTCAAACGAGACCATGAAGTGACGCCACCGATTTCTTTAGAACTTCAACCGAGAGCTTTACTCGTAACGAGGTGGATGTCACTTCTGGTTGGTTGCACTGACTTCCGGTGGCGCGAAATGCTGTCAGTCACGTGGCCTGCAGGTGACGTTGTCTGTAATTAATCTGTCACGTGATAACCAAAGAAAAGAAGAATGGAGGAGGAAAAAAAACACGGTTAAAAAAGACCGGACACTCGTGTCTCAGTTAATCGATAACTAGCAACTTTAGTTATTCGATCGAAAACTTACAACCGAAAAAAAATTTATTTCCAGGTATGGGACGATAGGGTGTTTTTTTATTTAACAGACCACATAAATTTGCGTTTCTTTAAATAAATATTATTAATTTTACATTTCGAAATATAATATTTTATAAATGTACTCACCCGTGATTATTTCGCCTTTAATGCAGAACTTTAGACGATTGTGACGTCAACAATCGTTTTTCTGTCCACGTGATTTCTTCCTATTCAAAGACAACACAGATAAGTCTTAAAATGTTTAACCCTGAAATATATAGCACCTATATATACACATAGAAATAACAAAAAAGCAAAGCTCTAGAACATTGGTTAACCTTGCATCTTTTATTTTTCTAACTATTTATTACTTACAAAGAACAATAGTATTTTCTTTTTTTAATTTTATTTTGAACTCTAACTTTAACGTGGTAAGGTCACTTTGCAGTTTCTATAGCCTTCTATAATTAATTTATGCTAGAATTATATAACGGGAATAAAAAAAAAGTTTCAAATTTTTATACGCACATTCTACATCTCCTAATTAATGTTGGGAAGATGTAATTTATTTAACGGTATAAAAAGAAGTTTACGGCCTTTAGAGAGTCTAAAGACGTTTGTTACAAGTAACTCTCAGGATTAATGAGAGCCTCAGATAGTCTATTAGTGGTCTCTTGTGTCCTCCTCCAAGTTTCTTTGATAAAAATTAAGCGAAAGTTAAAAAAAAAGAAAGAAAGAAAAGAAGAAATTTCGTGTCATATATAAAGAAAAATATAGATAGAGTGTTATAAACTCTATGTCTCCGATTCTATGGTAGAAGAGACAAGAGCGCATCACCTTTTCGTTTGGAATGATAGAAAATAATACAATAATTTGGAAGCAACTGGGGAAAACATAATCTATCAAAACTAGACAATTATTAAGGTATTAAGTTTGCATGGAGAAAAGCAAAATGTAGAATAGATATTTACGATAATGTCCGAAACCATTTTCCAGTGTGTGCTCTGCACGGAGAAAGCGACCTGGATCATTGGAGCGTGAAAAGATACGCTCCAATGCAGATCCCAGACTAGGCCTACAGACTATATACATATCAGGCAGAAAGAGAAGCGACCTCTTTCGGACCGTGAAAATTGGCCGCGGCGGTTGTCTGGGTTCTGACATAATCCGGAGACTTGATTGGACAGACTGGGGCAACGGATAGAAAATCCGATGAAGGTTGCACAGACCAGCTTTTACTGATTGTAGCTTCCTTTCTCATACTGATGGGAAAATTTAACTTGAGTGGTAGCAAAGTACAGTTGCTGGCTTAGTCGAAGAAGAAGCCTAATGGATGGGGAGGAAAGGAACAAACCCTCGGGCTGCTCATCTTAAAACGCGGAGATGCTGATGCCGCAACTTTACTCGTATTTTACCATTCGCTTCCTGCCCCCTCTTGTATTTCTACCCATTGGCTAATTTACATTCTGCTTTCAGGAAAAGCGAATAAGTGGAAGGTGGCCGCTTATCCACTCCAACCATCAGCCGAAATGGGAGAAATGAATTTAAAGGTGAGAGCGAAATTTCGATGCCCGAGGTTACTTTAACTCTTAAGTAAAGAAACGAAGACCAAATGGAGACCGACTTCTCATGACAAATGTCTCTGGAAGCCATTAAGAAGGACCAATTGTAACACCTGGTGGTACTTCTGATGATAGACTACGCTGTAAATCAGGGATAAGTATTGAATTCTCGCGTGTTGCTAGCAATTAGTTTCGAGGAAACTTATGCAAAAATCGCTTTTCTCTCTCTCTCTCTCTCTCTCTCTCTCTTTTTTTTAAAAACTTATCTTTCACTAGTTTAATATTAAAAATAGATTATTACTTTTGAGCAGACAGGTGCTTGGCCCAATTTCGTTGATGGCGTCAAAAGTAGTGTATTAAATAACGCCTGTGATCAATAATATTATATATATATATATATATTTTTTAACTGGGAAGATTATAATAGAAAGACGAGATCATTTAAAAATTTTTAGAGAATCGATAATCGTAAGAAAATTTCAAAATTAAAATCCGGTAAAAAATTTTCAGGAAATAAATTAATTTTTAAAAATCGATAAAGGTGGATCGAACTGAAATTTTTTAACTAACTTACACAAACATCGTAAACAAGTAACGTTATTGACTAAGTATCGGCACGATCGATGGAATTATACAGAACCGTAATGATAAATATTGTGTTTTCAGAATATGTGAAGGGTCAAAAAAAAAATTGAAAGAGGGGAAGAAAAAAGCAAAATTGCCTCGAACAGTCGTCACGTGAGGTTTGCTTTTCCACAATACCACAGAAATGATGAGAAAAGGGCGTATGAGTTTCCGGTCAGAAGTCCCCATTAGATTGCAGCGAGGCGCGAAACGTTGCAGTCGAGTCGATAAGGAAGTCCAATCTTGTTCGCTTTGCTTGTGTCACTTCTATCTTATAC
>WUQG02320812.1:0-18985 GCA_011317285.2 Androctonus mauritanicus | reverse complement strand
AGTAAATCCTTTAATAACTAAGAAGAATATTATTTATTCCATTAAAATTTACAAAAATCAGAAAATATCAAAAAATGAACTTAACCGCATTGGCTTCTGAGCGACTCATATATAAACATAGGATGCCTGGAAAAATGTATACACACTAAAAACCCATAGATTAATAAGCTTTTTTGTTCAATTAAAAGTTTGTATCTAAAATAAAAAAAATCAATGATACATCTGATCTATGTAACTAAACTATTAGATTATCATTAAATAAGTAATTTTGTAACGTTCTATGTAATTCAATATTTATTTTGCGCTCTTTTAAACAGATGTTTTAAACGCTTAAATTATTTTGAGATTGTTAAATACAAACTTGTGTAATCAGTTTTATATTTTTAAATTTACTTAAGTATATTAATAATTGGAAAATAATTCAATATAATAAATTTTCTTTTAATTTTCTTGGATAATTTTGTGTTGTTTATGTTGTAGTATCTTTCATTTTTATCGATATAGGAAATCTAATTTTGCTTATAATAATTTTGTAAGTTTGTACATAAAAAAATTCAGTTTTAAAAACAAATTGTTTTTTTTTTTATTAAAGTTTTTTATGTTACAGTATAATTTTATAAGTGGAGATAAATTACAATTTTATCATCATTTTTATTTATTATGCACCGATACTTATTCTTAAGAGGAAGAACTCCTAATCTGGCATCTTTATAATGGCGATAAGATTAATAATTACGTTAAAATATTATATTTTGAAATATACGATTTGTAAACGTAAAAGTAATTTCCAGAATTTTTTTTTTTTTAAATAAATTCCCTAAAACAAATTTCATTTCGCAATTAATTAAATTTTCTTACGAAATTTCCCTTTCGTACAGGAAAATTCATGTAAATAATACTTTACTATGCAGAATTGATATTTAGATTTAAAAAAAAATTATCTTTTTAGTGTTTTATTTTGAATACCGAAGAAGAGAATAAATTAAAAGCGATGCATCATTATGCAATGGCCAGTTTCCTGGATTATCTTTCAATCTAGAAGCCATAGATATGGTTGGCCTTAAACTTTTCTGGCTTCAGATGCATTCACTACATATCAAGCAGTGCGTATCATACTAACGAACTCTGTTTCGCAGTACAAGCAAAACTGTTGGAAGAAATTTGCTTTTTATTTAAAAGCGTCCATGTGTGAAAGATGTTTACTCCTAAGAAATTTAAGATGCTGACGAAATTTTAATAAACACACATATTGCCGATTTTCTTTATTTTCTTTCATCTTTTACGTAATATTGGATCCAGTCCGAGCCACAATAATCACTTGAAAAACGCGTTGAATATCCATAAAAAAGTGTGCCCATTTTAATAAACCTATAATTTTTATTTTCTGCGAATATTTACGACTAGTTTAACATGTATAGTTCTTTACCAGCATGCGTTAATTCTGCTGAATTCTATAATTGTCTGCTCTTTTGACAAAGATTAGCTGTCAGAATCTTCCATGTTTTCGCAAAAAATTAAAAAAAAAAAAAAATGCATTTTCCGAGTCTAATTTGTATTTTATCTGTAAGGAAATACATTTTCCGTGTCGCTAATCTAAGATCTTTATTTTCCTCGACGTTTTCAATGACGAAATTATTATTTTATTTTACAAAAATTCCCGATTATATATGTACGCAGTAGTCAATAGCACTTTTACAAATTTTTATTTCACCACACGACTTTGAGAAAATAGATAAGAAAGAATAGGCGGAAATTCATTCGAAAGAACTGCGAAAATTCACACATCCTGAACATTTAGGATATCTTTTTCTCTGGAACAAAGATTTTTGTAAGTTTTTTTTGCATAAAGAAAATAGTTTTGCCATTAAATTTCTGTCTGGTAACACGATAAAAATATCTTTGCGAAGTAGTTATTTACAACAATTCTTGTGTTTTTGTTTCTTTTTTAACTTGCAACCAGGAAAAAAAGTCGTATATCTCGTAAAACTAAACACGTTTTAAACACCGAATACAATCAGTATTTTTACGAAAATATATATGTTAGCATAAGACGATTCGGCTCAGCGAATATTGGTTATTTATTGCCGGTTTTCTGAGCGGATAATGGCGAAACCTTTAATATTAAAACAGATATTTTAAGAAGCGAATATATTTTTATTCATCTATCGTATTACAAGAGTTGATCTTTGATTAGATTAAAAATAGAAGAGTAGATAGAAAATTTTCCGTATAAAGATCGCATCTTATGTCTCCATGTATCGCATGTAAAACAAAATAGTGACTGTTAGTTTCGTATTCATTTAAAAAAAAAACGAAAAAAAATTTAAATTTAGCAAATTACTTGGAATTTTTAATTTTCGATCTGTAAAAAATTACGAATTTCTAAAATGCCATCTTTTCAAGTAATTAAAAACTGCAAATCTCTCGTTTCCGGTGTAAGAAAAAAAGAATATTTTGTTTCGCACGAGATAACAACTTGTGCTTTATTTTTTTTTCTATGGCTGACGACGCGTTGAAAGTCACGCTTAAGGTTAGCCATCAAGAAGAAGCAAAAAAGAAAGAAAAATGGTCAGAGATTCTCAAATAAGAGAAGAAAAACAATCCGGATCCGGATAAACTGGGACGTTCGCGCGGAGACCTGTGGGAATTATTTATTAAAAATCCACCAGGTGTCGTAGAATAGTTTTGCAGCAGACGTTTTTTAACCTTCTCCGCTTTCGGCATCGCAGACTCGTTTTGCCACAGACAAGCATGAGTCTGTTGGGCGATAAGATATCCGTGCTCTATCAATATGTCATGGGTTATCTGCCTACGGCCGCGGCTCCCCTTAAGACAGGTGAGTGTACCTATCTTAATCTCTGCTGTCGGGATCTTAGCATCTACGTGTACGTCTTAATGTCAGCTTGTCCGGTATTCCAGATGCCAGCGACGAAAACACGCGCATTTTTTAGTTATCATAATTCACCAGCAATTAGAAAATTATGCATTTTTATAGTATAGTTAGCGATCTTCTACTTTATCTAACATTGCACACGTACATAATGGCTATATATGATACCTTCGTCATTGGTCACACTCGAATGGCTAACGCTTTGCAGCTGTTTATTCTTTAAAAATTTAATCTCTCCCGAATTGAGCGATCACTAAATTTTACTAACAAGTAAGATAAAGCGGAGTTATTTAGTTTTTTGCAAGTCTAGCAAACAGCTTGAGAATTGTTTAATGTGCAAACCGTATACGATTAAAAATACTGTATAGAAGTCGTATATTATAGGATTTTTACTTTAAATCCTTGGGATTATAAGCGAAAATCTTAACAATGTTTATCCATTCATGAAAACCTGACAAACAGCTCGATGCCAGCGGGAAAATAAACAATGCCAACTTGTTTATTGTTTCTTTACGATTGAATTCTTAATTAGAAAGAAAGAAAGAAAAATGTTTTAATAATAATTTATTATTGTATATTATGGCTTTGTATACCCTATATAAAATGCATTGTGGAACTGTTTTGTAAGCATACAGTTTGCAGTTCCTTTTGTGAAATATTTATTTTGTTTATCTATAAAATTATCGCATTTCTGTAACTCTAACTTTAAAAAGTTGTTGATTTATTTGATTAATATCGAATTCGATATTTTATTTATTTCGAAAAGCATTTCTTGAATCATTATTAGTTTCTAATACATTAGATCCATCCATGCATTCGCTTCGAAAAACCGAATATTACGTGAATAAACAATGGTGATAAAGTAGTACCAACGAAGAGAAATACGAGGAGTTATTTAAACATATATTGCATTTCTTATTATATATTAACTCTTTAAAGACAGATATTGTTACACAGAAAAATCTCTTTTTAAATACTGTACTTAAAAATAGTCATAATGTTAGCTTGATATAACGACAGCAAAATACGAATTTATCAACTTAGTCATTTTTATATGTGTAATCAGATTAATCCGTTCGATACTTGTAATTCTGTCTTCGTTCTTTCGAATAGTTTTCCTTTTTAAGCAAATTTATGCAGTTAAAATTTAGTTAAACATGACCTTTTTTTTTTTTTTTTTGAAGTGAATAACGAATATAAGAAGGTTATCGTGTTGTATATCCCGTTCCTTATCCTGCATCAGTTGAATTCCAATTGTTTTAAAAGAAGAATTCCTTGACAGTGAAAATGTTTTCGATTCACTTCGACGGATCGGATCGTCATTATACTTTAACGAGGATTAAATATTGTACGACACGTTTTGTATGTCGCGGAACGACTTAACTGAATTTTAAAAATGTTTTTAAAGGATAAAAATCGTCTAACATCTAGGTTACAAGTTTATTCGGCTATGCGATACAAATAAATTTATGATCGTATATGTTTATAAATATAAAATACTGTATTACAATATTTTAGTTAAATTTCACATCATTGTGTTGTGAAATTTTTATTAATAAGATAATATTTTCCTCTTAATAACATTCCTAAGTGATTTTAGGTGTTTATGTAAATATTTTTAAGCAATTAAATGTTTGCCTTCAAAATACTTTTCTAATTAAAAATTTATGTTAATCAGTGAAGATAGATTATTTTTTTTTTTTTTTGTTTTTCCTTAATTAATTTGTTTACATATTTTGCCATTTTTCGAATTTTAAATACTAGAGAATTAAAAAAGATGTAATTTAAAATTTAAACATGTTATAAGACTTAAGAATTTCCAGAAAAAATCTCATAGTAATTTTGCATTATATATGGTTTAAAAAAATCTATTTAAAATTTAAATTATTATTATTAGTTTTTTTAACCAATAAAAAATAAAATTTTATTTTTCCAATCTTAATTATTCTCTTTACCGATAAAAGGTAGGTTTGGATTACTTTATCGAGTGGCGGTAATACTGATAACGCTACCCATTTCCAGAGTAGATTAAAAAAATCCAAAAATATGATATGCTAACAGAATGTGTTAACAGATGACTAGAAACAATCTTAGTATCAAATAAACTTTATTTGACTTTACATTCTATTTATCTTTTTTTTTTTTTTTTTTTATATATAACTTTCGAAACGTAACTTCTGTATTAGATCACATATTTATTGAAAGCAAGTCGAAAGCTAGAATGATATGACATTTTTAGTTAATTATTATCGCTTCTTGCAAGAAATGCTAATATTTTGCTGATTAATTCTTACTAGGATCTGATATACCTATTTCCAGATTATAATTTTTTTTAAACATATTTTGCATTACAAAAATATTTTCGTAATAATAATATTTATAGTATTTATTCTAACAAGGTAAAGTATTATTTTTCACCATAAGTTGTTAGTTATATTGCAAAATAATTCGCTTATTTGTCAAGAAAAATAATTAAAAGAATTCAAACAATTAACGAGAAAACAATCTATTAACATAAAAATTGTATATTGTTAACGATAATTCTCTCGCTAGTCGACAGATGTCGCCACCAGCCATTCTGTGCAACCCGATTGGATATTTTTGAAATTTAAAAAAACGAACATTTCCCGAAAAGCGTTACTCAATCGTAATTATTTAAAAATTGTAATTGGTGAACGGTTGAGTGAAGAGTAATTGGCATAACTATCCCCAATTGACCTATATGACCGCGGGATGAACTTTATTGTATTTTTGACGAATTATAAGAATAACCGATACTTAATCTTGTTTACTAGTATTTAAGAATCGCCCAATTACAAGACTACTCGATAGATGACCCACGGACGCTGTCCCAGTACAGTATCTAATTAGGCTACTGTTGTTCCGGGATTGAACCCGCATCCCTCATTTTATATACAGTATCCTCACATTTGTTTGCAATTAATATTTTTTTAAATCTTGAATATGTATTGTTATCACTCTGCATGCAATTTAAACATACGAACTATAACTTTTTTTTTCTATCAAATTGCATTTTTTGTTAGTTATAGCTTGATTATTCCTTGTTAATTGTTTTTTTAAAAACTTTTTAAATCAGTGTAGTTCAAACATAGTGCTTAACAAATTATGGTCACGCTAATTATAGATAATCATTGTTTAGTCTATGTAATCGGAACGTCATACGAAACGAAAAGTTGGTAAACAGTTTTTTTTTTTGCTTGGTAAAAAACATGTTTGTTTTCGGAGCCCTTAAAGTCCGAAATTCTTTCGCATAAATTTGCGTGCGGCGCAAAAAATTTGAGATTTGACATTAGTAATGACAGTGAGTTAGTGAAATTGTGTGTCCTCTTTCGTATTAAGCAAATAAACTGATAAGTAACAAAGTATGCAGTTTCGTCTAACGATTAATTATCGAGTAATCTGTCGGTTGATGACTTCTCCGTGGGCATAAATTTGTCTATTAAAAAAAATTTAAAGATAAGCCAGCTTAAAGCAAAAAATGGCGCATTTATTTTTCGAAAACCAGTTTAACTCGAATGGTATAAACGTATGAACGATTTATAAAAGAAATTAAATCGATGAAGTGTACAGTTTCTTCAATATTTTATAGCAGTTTTGCATCTTCTTGTTCTAAACATTTTTCAGAATTATTTGTGTGTGAATGCATGTTATAATGCATTCACACATTAATAATTCCAAAAATATTAGAAAGTTTTTTTTATCTGTTACTGTCTGAGACTGTGTGAAACTCGAGACTTTTTTGACATCTCAAGTTGTTATCTCGTACGAGTGCGGCGAACATCAATAACACGACACTCCCTTATATTCATACATTAATTTTCATTTTAATGTTTCGATGCTTCGAAGGTCGAAATGCCGGTTTATGCCCACCATATCCATCATATTTTAATACGATAGAACAACCGGTATAGATTTGCATACAGAGTAGAGCATTATAGGTTTGCTTCCCGCTGTTTAAGAAAGGAACCCATTAATTAGCAATACACACACTCGAATAGAAATAAGCAATCGTTTCTTTGAACTTTCAACTTTCAACTTCCTTAACATAAATCGTTTCGGTAGCTGGAGGTGGGGAAGATATATATTTTCCGGATAACGTTTCTGGTCACCCAATAACGGACAATAGTCACTCGACCGGCAGATTCCGATCGACAGATCAGAAAACGAAATTGCTTACCGTGTAACCACGATTATTGCTCGTGTTTGATATTGTTCTAGCGAGTTACAGTCAAACTTGTAATTGGGCCAGTCTGGTCATTGTGTTAGAGCAAACAACAGCGCTTTTATTTCTTCAGGAAGTCAACTAACAAGTAACCTCAGGTTATATCCGGATAAGGTTGCTCAACCGCAATTTTTGGTAAGAATACATTTCAGACGCCCAAGAGAAAAGCGTAAGTTTTTATTTTAGAATTTCTCTTTCCTCGTTTTCTCTTCTGTTTGATTTTAGCTTTATTACACAGTCTCGTAATCACGCTTAACCTATTTGTAAAACAGAAATTTGATGTTAAATTTAGCTATAATTTTTAAATAAAACAATATTAAGTATTCTAATTGGGAACTCTGTTTTAAGCATGGATCATAATAGAAAACGTGTGTATAGATTTTTCTGGGAACATAAAAACTAACGAATTTTCTCAAAAATAACATTAACCCACTTCGGAATTTGTTCCCAACGATTTTAAAATAGGGACAAGTTTATAAAAAAAAAAGAGGGGGATTAAAAATTTACATTTTATCTGTAACATTCCTATTTTCCTCTTTAAATAATTCCGGATAGATTTAACCACTTTATCCAATGAACAAATAACTACATATAGAAAAACTTCGGTTGCAAGGAAAATAACGCGTGAAAAATGGAAAAATTTTTATTGCTAAGTGACTTTGAACTTTCTTTAATCCTTTTGTCGATACGGATAATCGATCTGTAATAAATAAAATTCCTATTTCGCCAATTCGGGTTTTTTTTATCTTTAAGATTTCTATTTAATTAAAAATGGCGGATGATGATGATCTCGTACACAGAACGAACTTGGACGTGGTTTTTTAAGTGCGGATTTGGAGTTATTGACACGAAGATACGTCAGTAGTATATAGAAAAGTTATTTATATCTCTGGTAGCATTAATTGAGATATGATAAACTTTAATAATGCTTTTAATTATAATAAAGGTATTCGTTATATCTAGCGATAAAAGTTTTGCATCTGTGGATTGTTTCTCTGGGCATTCACAGGGTTTTAAATGTGTCCAGATCGAGATGATCAGAGATGATGAAGTCAAAATGAAAACAAACAACTATCCACCGTATTGTTTAAAAGTTTAAGTAGAATATTCAACTTAAATCTACGAATTAACAATTCGTTAATATTCATTCTCATGTCAATATAGCTGACACTAAAATTGTTAATTTATCATTTTTTATCCGTACAATATCTAAGATGCTATTTTAATATCGTTACATCCGGCTGATTGCTAGAGTCTGAAGCATTTCTTTTGTCTTCCTATTTAAAATTCAGAAGTTATTCTCGAGTGGTTAATGGTTTCTTTGGTTCTTTTTTTCGGAGTCGTTTCGTAACCGAAGAAGCGAGCACTCGTCCGAGATGATTCGAAAAAAAAAGAAAAAAATCATCTCAAACAGTATTCAAAACAAGTATAAACAATGATTCTCAAACAATATCATTTGTATCACCTTATTAAGGGCGCGTTTATAAGTATTAAGTGAATCGTACTGTGATAGGATATCTATTGTTTACTATTGTTGTGTATGGGCGGTGTTCGACTCTTTTCAAATTCTAGCTGTCGTACAGCATATCATTTGATACAGAGAATTCTCCAAAAGCCATAATAAAAACGGAAATTCCCCTGTTTAATTATTGTAGGGAGGGAAAAAATCATTTCGGATACGACTTACTCGTTTCCTGTTTGAACTTCATAATAATCTCTGGATTTCTTTTTAAACCCCCTTTTTTTAAGTCGTCGATACTGTCAAGTCCCATTAAAGCTAATTAAATCCCCTATAATGGGATGCCAACACGCATTTCGATTTGAATATAATCGAAAAATCAAGAATAAAAATTTTATCGTTATCTTGACGAAATAATTGTTACTTCAGAAGTCATTTTTCCTGACCCCAATTTGGCTCCTACTTGCATTGTACTGCATTTTCCAGGTTATGCACCCTGTTCTAATTTTACCAGATATAAACAACTTTAACCTTGTACGTTCCTCTTTCTTTTCCGATCCACTTTTTGATGGTGATGATTATGATGATGGCTTCCTTTACAAGTGGATAGAATGCTTTGCATTCTGTCTAAAGCCTGCTGGGCGTGAAACCGTTCTTCGTCGTTTTGTTTAATCATCGCACCGTTGTGTAAATGATATACTGTGTAACGTTATTATTTCTCTTTTAAATACAGGTGTCGGTAACGAATTCTTTTGTGTTATCAATATATATACACGCCAACTCGACGCATCTTACGCGGAAAAAGACGATTTTTTTTATCGTCACTCCTCTCAAGGTAAAAACCTTTTGACCGAACTGATAAATTAACCATACTTCCTGTAACCGAAACAATAATTTTTCTCGATAAGAGAGAACATCTTTTTTAAACGTCGCGGATTAGCAAATGCATGAAGAATCGCGGCGCGTCGCTTTGAGGTGGGTGGTCAAATGCGCGCGCCTAGGATGCAACAGTTGTCATTAATTATTATTCGTATTTAACGACTCGACGTGCGACCAGTTTATTCGCATACCGCAACTCGCACACCTGTAAAAATTGGGAGCGCATAAAATGGTTTGGATACGCGGAACGACTAATTTAATATGGGGCTATAAAAAAAAATTATAAGGTGGCAAATAAAGGCAGCAGCGCTTGTGAATTATCGTCCGAGCTTTCGTCTTCCGTCAGCCGTCCCGGATTAAACGACCGGTAACGCAGGTTGGGTTACATGACTGCGTGTCTTGAAACGGCGTCTGTCATTGGCCGCTAACACCTGGCAGAACTAAGCGCTTCGACCTGTCGAATTAATCACGTCTGCGTGGCGCTGCTCTATTGTATTCTGGCTATAACAGTGTGCGGCGAGCGTTGGACTCCAATGTCGCCTGCTGGATATCCCTGTCGTAAATATCTTAACAGGTAGGTGAGATTTTTTTCCTTTTGAGAAAAATCTCTGCCATCCGGTGATATCGAGCTGTTTGCATTGAGTTTATAAGTTGTAAAAATGAATTGTGACGTATTTACTATTGTTTTTCTCCCGTCAAAGCGATGATATTAGCACTTTTTCAATTTGCGCGTCGATGATTGTTAGGAAAATTACCGCGAGAATTTTATTTTTTTCTGGACGTTTCCTGGAAGACCATTGTTTGCAGTAATAGTTTTAACGAAACGAGGGCAGGTGTTCAAGGACCGTTCGGTTTCTCACCAAAATTCGACGTTACTCAACAACTTTCGCTTTCAGGCTGTAATCCGCTTAACGGTGTTAAAAACCGGAAAGTGAGCATTTTTATAAAAATCTCCGAAACTTTCATCTTTGTAATCGCTCGTATCGCGTATGCTTGTTAAATCTTTTTAGGATTTCTCGTTAAATTTTCGTAAATGTTGTTATATAATAAAAAGTCGTTAAAACTACTACTGTATTCGACGCAACGGATGGCCACTTCCGGTGGGTTTTTTGGCGATTTCTCCTTCCTTTTGTGGTCACGTGTACAGCGTGACGTTTGGGTCGACTGCTCGATGTCACGCACGACAAGGGATATAACCAGCGGGACAGACCACTCGATCCGGGGTCGGGGAGTAGTAAGAGTGATAAACGATTTATTCTGTTAACGCAACCGGTGTAAATTAGCAGGACATAACTGGATGACGGGCAAAATCTTGGACAGGATGTGCGCGGAATGCTGTCCGCCCGACTTTTTGTCTCAGGCCAGGTGATTGGGTAATTCGATGCGCTACCCGTGGTTGCTTTCGGGGTGGAGTTGTTACGTTTCGGAATGCGAATAGATACAGGAACCGAGCTAGAAATCGGACGTCGTAATATGTTTGTGTCGACTTTCGTAGTCTATCGCTTTTTTGTCATAGATTATCTCAATAATTATTTTTCTTCTTTCTGGACAGAGCCGGATCAGTGGGAAAAGGAAGAGGATTCCTCGGAAGAAGTATCTAATCAAAAAATGTCCGACTCCATTACTGTGGGCGGTGACGAAGGAGAGCAGGCCACCGATTCTACTCCGGAAAACCCATCTGCCGAGAATGTGGAAGTGACACAGGAAAATTGCGATTCTTTAGAATCGGAAAATAATAAAAATGACGATGAATTCAAGGTTGTGTCTACAGCTTCTATCGATCTGAGTATTGCTGAAACAGCCAAGCCAAAGGAAGAAAATCAAGAAATAGGAGTGGAATTCGAACAGCTCGACTTGAGTCCCGTTACTCAACGCGAAGTGGTTATTCCAAACATAGAAAATTCAGGAGGATTAGAAGTTAAGGAGAAGAAAGGTGGACGCAGACCTCCCAACAATCACGCGGCGGAAAGCAAGATTGCTATGGAGATTCGAGAGATGAGGAAAAGAGAAGAGGAACTGAGACTGATGCGGGAGAAAGCGGCTTTGGAATCCAAACCGCAAGAAATTTCCAATGAATCTATTCAATCGGATGGATCTACAAAGTCGGAAGACTTTCTGGAGGACGACGCCGGATCAGCAAACCTTAACTTTCACACCAAAAACAGTATGACGCGCGCCGTCTCTCTGGATTCTCTGCACGTGGGCCGGACTTATAATGTTGGATACGCATTTTGCCATAGAAGAAAAGACCGAATTAAAGTCAAACCCTTGGAAGATGGAGACGAGACGGATCGTCCCGCTTCCGAATACGTCAGTCTGAAAGAATCTCCCATAGAGAGAGAGATCCGCCGGGCGCGCCAACGCGAAGAAGAACTGAAGAGAGAAAAGGGTTTGATCCCCAACGGCCACGAAAAAGAAAAAGTAATTCAACCACAAGAATCTGTAAGAGTGTCGGAAAGTCCAGTGGCAGGACACGACACGCAACGTCTTCTAGCCACTAGCAGGATCCAACAAGAGATTCGAGAGCAAACTAAACGTGAGATGGCTCTACGCCAATCTGGTCACATTCAGACTATTTCTCAAGAGCGAACAGATTCCAAGGTAACAAGAATTGGAGATACTGTTAACGGCCTGGCTCCGCCGACAGATGGCAAGCAGTCTCCCACTTCTAACATAGAGATCTACGAAAAAACAAACGGTCACGTTGTTGACGGAAAATCGCCCTCGCCTACTTCTAGCACTTCTTCGGCCAATAATATTCCCGTTGGTCGAAGATTAAGCAATCCTCCGGCTCCAGGAAGGGGTGTCAGCATGCAGAGGTTCATCAAGAGCAAAGGCAAAGATCTGGGATTCACCGCATTCTCGGGTTGTAATTACTATAACGACGGTCTTAATTCGGATTACTACGAGATTCGACCGCCCCAGATTAGAAAAATCAACGGACATCTAGGTCCCATCGTCAATAGAAGATCGGCCACAGCCGAATCCAAGATTCAGGAGGAACTGAAAGAGATGAAAGCCAGAGAAGATGAACTCAAGTAAGTGATTTCTTAAATTCTAAGAAGCCCTATACTTTTTTAATATCATGGCATAAATAGAACTAGTGTGTATGTGTGTAACTAAGGTCGATAGTCTGGCTCCGGGGTGAAATGGTCTTTTGCTTTACTGACTTGTGAGAGCGTCGACCGGGAAGTAAATAAACTTCTCAAAACACCTAAAATTATAATACAAGGCTGAAATTCTCATAATCTAGGAGCAAAAATGAACATTAAGTAAACAGGAATTGATTTTAAGTTGCTTAGTTGATATCTAGGATTTTTTTACTATGTAATAAAATACTAAATCATAATAAAAACGACAGCAAAAAAACATTTAATATATATTACGAAAATAGGAAATGACACGCAAATCGCGGCAATAGGTTAATATCCTTGTGAATTATTGTATTACATAAGATAGCGGAGAAGAAATGCAAGTAATCCTCTCTGTTTTATAAAATGGAGCGATCTCCTTACATTGCAATATGTTTAAAATAAATCCGAGCCATTTTTTAACCAAATTACAATACTTTACTTTTTGTACCCGATGAAAATATGCTCATCAAAATACATTTCGCACATAAACAAACCATACAATGTGTGCAGTAACCTATATAAAACGGGCTTTGTTTCACCAGAAATTTGCTCATCGTTTCTAATTTGTAATACTAGTTTTTCAGTCTAGTTTAGTTTCCCTTTAGCCTTCGAAGCGAACAAACTGGATTACATGTAATTCATATGCGAATACGGAAGTTTTATTATTATTATTTTTTTCTTAACGTCAATAAGAGCGATAACCTTGTATAATATATTCAGAAAAAGCAACACAATATTATTAATTCTCACGCACTTTACAATGTATAAAATTTTTTAGTGGATTACTAATATTCCGATGATTGATAGCACTCCTTTAATGCGTAATTATTAAAACTGATCGCTGAAATTTTTATATTTTTGACTGCAGTGTATCAAGATATGTTTAGATGTTACTTTAGATGAGGCTATATTAAGGGAAGTCGAGTTAAATCGTTACGTTTGCGCTCCAAGTCCATAACGTCTTTTCGACATGGACTGTTGACATCTGTACAATGAACTCACTCTCCTTTTATTCAGTCCAAAATATCAGAATGCTTCTATCT
Organism: Androctonus mauritanicus; assembly: GCA_011317285.2. Lineage (NCBI taxonomy): Eukaryota > Metazoa > Arthropoda > Arachnida > Scorpiones > Buthidae > Androctonus > Androctonus mauritanicus. Next base: position 5,337 of record WUQG02320812.1, on the reverse strand, counting down.
GCACATTAATGCGATGTTACGGTTCAAAAGCGCGTAATAAAACACTTCTTTGATATATCTGAAAAATGACTATAATAAAATATAGGCTACTAGCGAGGTATAAGTTTTATATAATCGTAATTAACATGCGTTAGGTATAAAACTAGAAAGAGCAGGTTCGTAAAATAGAAACCAGAACAATTATAGAATTTGTACGTCAGTTTGCTTATATTAGTTCAACTTTTATCTTCGTCTTATCATAATTAAGTTGCGACATGATAATCAGAATTTACGCTTATTCCAGATATTTTGTATTCAGTTTAGTTGTTCGATGATGATGATAAAATATCCGAAAATTATTAAGAACTGTGGATGTAATTAGTAAAAACTTTTGCTGTTCCCTTCTCTACGTTAATGAAACGAATAACGATCATTAGACACTGAAAAGTTTCAGATTTATTCATGGTTATATGTCATACAGTATTTTGAATTTTTCTATAAAACTTCCAGGAAGAACAAGACATATTTATTAAAAAATTGGTTAATCAAATTTTTAGAATTATAAGCGATGAAAACAGTACAGTAATGCATTTTCAAGAACGTAACTGGAGAATCATTATTAGGAAAACTGGAGATTTCAATCGAACGATGATGCGGTATATTCCGTCGTATGAGTTTATCCCAATAATTGTTGTATTATCCCAATAATTGTTTTTATTGTTGTTTCGTATTTAATAATGTAATACGGATAATAGTCGAAGCACAAATCACGTCCGAACGCGGAAGGACATTCGATCGAAACATCCCCCGTAATCGTTCTTTAAATAGAAATAAAAAAAAAAAACTTGTTTTCTACTTATCTGGTATCGAAAACAGGAACACGAAACACGAAAAATCGATTATCCGTGTTCGATCGGCCGAATATAAGTTTAAGGCCAACAGGTGCGCTGTTTCTTTTTTTTGTTTTGTTTTTTTGAGGTTACGGTAGAAATGTACACGCAAATCGTATAAAGATCCGTTATTTGCATTGCTTATTGTTCTTGTTTCCTTTTTTAAACGATTATCTTGTAAGAGCTGTATAGGAAATCTATCTTTTCAAGACACCCAAACAACTTTCCTCCATCTCAGTCCGATGTAATCTTAATGTTTTCCGAAAGAAAGAAGGAAAAGCGGAACAAATTAATTATTTAAGCCATAAGTTTTTATGTCAGTAATGATAATTTAGTGGGACGCATCCCGTATATATATTTGAAAGAGAGAAATTGTGTAATCTTGCACAAAAAATGCCTTTCGTAACGTCGAAATTGACTTAAAAATAGGTCTACTCCATTTAATGACTGCACGTATCACGCATCCCTATTGATTAACTCGTGCTGGCGATTGCTTAATTTAATGTAACTGTTAACAGTCATAACGGTCGCTAATTATCATTACACACATTTAAACTAAATGCAGGATATCTTTTACGTCATCATTATTAATAGTTTTAATTTAGACTTCTAAATTTTCCGTCTCGTATTTTACTTTCCATCAAAAAAAAAAATGTCGTAATGTAACTTAAGCGAACACGATGGAGAGTAATTGCTCGCATACCCATATCCAGCCTATAATTTTCGATAAGACGAAGCAGATTCTGACGTACGTAGCGAAGCGCAAGCTTACAAAATAGCAGTGTTTAAGAGCACGCATACCCCTAAAAGCCGTATTTAAAGCCAGACAGAAGATATTGGGGAGTGGTGCACCTATTCCGCCCTTTTTATCATTTAGACTGGTTTTAGCGTGCGACCGAATATTCTCGCTAGAAAGTAGAAACGGTCGTCGAACTCATTTTTATTACTGTTTATGAAAATGGCGGTTTATCTGGCCGTTTAGGTAAGATAAGATGTTTAAAAATAGAGCATTAATATTTGTTTTTGTATTTTTAGGAGACAAAGGGCTCGACTTTTGGGTCTCTCGCAACCCAATCTCAGTTCTCTGTCGTCCGATGACGATCTAGTAACGAATGGTGATGCGGACGAAGCGCATCTGGATAGAGCTAACAGTAATCCCAATCTTCTGGACGAAAACGATAACCACGTAAGTATTACTTTCGCATTTATCATACATAGCTAATTTTAAGTTTTAACCTTGAGAATGGCAGATGAACTAAAGATGCTAATTTTTTTTCTGTCGTTGCAACCTGGTTGCGTGCAATGTTGCCATTCTAACGAATATACCTGGATATTTTTAGAACCTTTCACTCCCGGGCATTTGTTTTGAAAGCGAATTTTTTATTATTATTTTTTTAAGCGGGTCATTAATTTTTATCTTTTTGCATTGTTTACTTTTGTCAGTCAGTTTGGTAGAAAGAGTCGCATCCTTTTACGCGTTACGTCACACAACGAGGAATTACGCTGTGTTTTTTTTGTGTTTCAGGATTCGACTGTGTCCAGCGGTAGACGTCGAAGCGCTCTGATCGCACAATGGGAACAACGAATACAGAAAGCGGAAGCAAAGTCCTAAAATGCAGTGTTTAAAAATTTTTTTTGCTTTATCAAGTTATCGTCGTCTTCCTTCGTTAACCCTTAAAGGACAATTATAAAAATTAAAAAACTTCCAGTAATTTTTATCGCGAATTATTTTAAAAAAATCGATTCGAAACACGTTTACAAAGATAGAGTACTTAAAAATGTCGACTTTATAATTTACCGAAGCGGCGTTGTATAATTCGTCGAAACATCGATCTCTTAACCGCAGAACTACATACACCCGCTCGTTAAAACTGGAATATAGTCATATACATATATATATATATTTACACATATATATTTTTTTCTCCTTTACTGCGACAAATATCGATAATCGTCAGCAACTTTTCTAACGTATTCGAAAAGGGATCGTTAAATTCTCCTCGTAGCCAAATTAGAGTTAACAGGACATATATTGCGGAAACACACGAAACATTTTTCTTAAATGTTATTTAATTTTTGAGCCAATCCTTTTATTATTATTATATTATTATTATTATTTAAATTAACTCGTTATTTATGATTATATCGTATAACCCGAAACAGTCGAAACACGCAAACCAACAGGTGAAGGAAACTGCTATCTAACACGCTGTTACCTGTTTTATCGATACGCTTCTGTTAATCGCTTCGTGTTAACCAGTCACAATAAACTGAAAGTTCTAATTCCAGTACTGTTCTGTTAACTCCGGCCATATTACAAAAGAAAACGTATTCTTTGGTGCTGCATCTGTCGACTCGAAATGGAGTCATCGAGTTGTTTTATTCTCTTGTTATTGTTGTTCAGTGCCTTAACAGATGTAATGTACTAACATGTCCGTAACGATACAGACCGAATGTTTTTCTGTGGTGGACATTTTTTTATGTATATCTTTATAAAAAGTTACACAATATCCTGTATTCTCCTAACAATATTTCCGCTGCATCCGTTTTATAAAATCAGAGATATTCTTGTTACTAGTTGCTATTTTTTAACGGACATATTTGTATTCATTTTTTTTTCCTGAAAAGCTTTTATACGTAATAAAGTTTAAAGTGTAAGAAGTATAATATTTTTGTATCTTTTTATTATGTAAGTGTCAAAACTAAAATAGTTATTAAACTTTTGCCCTCTAGTTCAGCTATAATGGAACAAAAACTCCAAGCGAACGATTAATAAAATAATTATCCACATTAAAAACATTCGCGATTGATCGATAAAACGTTGTAGTGATGGTTATAGCTTGTTCTACAACGTATCCAACTATAAAATTATAGAGAATGGGTGCGAGGTAATAAAGATTATTACTTTTTTAACAATCAAAACCTATCATTTTAAAGGAGTGTTACGGCTACAAGCGCTTTTTAGATTAGACTAGACCTATAATAAAAATGCTTCCGCTTCTAACTGGCTTTTTGTGAGTGTGGTTCAAGATCAGAATCAGTTAACTTTAAGCTTTAATTAACCGTTCGAGACACAGATAAGATACAGAAGAAAATGCAAAATCAGTTTTAAGACAATAAAATTGAGTTTTATATGAAAATAAGTTCGAGCAAAATGGATTAATTCTAAGAGTGACAATTTTGAATGTAACGCAGTTCTTCAATCTATGATAAATTTAATATAAATAAACTATAGTACATAAATATACTTAGTTTTCAATGATTTCAAACTTTAAATAAAACTTTTTCAATAAACGGGAATAATTATTGCACTTTAATTTTCCAGTAGCACTTTCATTGTAAGATTACATAAAGTGCTGTCTTACAGACAGTACCGGCTCTAGGAATCCCAGCGCCCGGATGCAACTTTATTGTAACATCTACTCATAGTCAACACCCTTACAGTATTGAGAAAATGATAACTTTGGGGCCCCGATGCTATGGATCGTCTGCTTACCAAATTCATTTTTTCCTCTGAAACCTCTATACAGTTCATTAGAAATTTGCACGCACTCTATATAATCTCGGTTCGCACAGTATCGACTACTAATCGTTTTAAATTTTGCGAATTTCGACATCTCGAAAAATTACAAATGTCTGTGAACTAAAATTTCGTTTTTTAAAGCAACAATACGAAAGATGACTAATTTAACTGACATATCTTTTCAAGAATCACTTAAAGTAAACCAAATCCAATAGTCGAGAAACATGAACTGTATTAATTTCGAAAGTAATAATTCTAATTTGCAATGAAGTGATTTTAATATTCTTGGTAGAGAGAGATAGTAGAGAAAATTGTTCTGTGAATTCTCTTGAAGAGTAGTTGTAAACATATTTTAAACAATTCTGCCATAATTATAAATCCATCGGCTATCAATTAATGTTGAGCAGAATCGAATACTTTTGTTGTAAAATGTCTCTCTACAACAAAACCGTCACGCTAGTGTTGTTCGGTAGGTAGATACAGTGGAGTACAATATAGCAGAATTTTGGCCTGTGATAGATTTATAACAGGCCAAAAACTGGACCCGATAGATTGCATATTATTACCAAATTTCGTCTCCGTGTATAACTCGAGCTAGTTATGGCAATTTTTGTTTTTCTTGTTTATAAAACCATAAATGAAAAAAGTTGATTTTTTCGATATCGTTTAGCAATTGTAGCAATTCTTTCTTCGTTAAATTAATAAAGGATAAGTTGCACAATTATTGTTGAGGCTTGTCCCAGTTTGGATCAAGTTCTGATAAGATCTTAAATTTTTGCTTTAAAAGTGAGAATTACTTCGGTTGTATAATAAATTTTCTATTGTGTTCGAAACAGTAACGTTCTAATATATATAATAAATTGCTGATGAAGTAATTTGTACAGTACAATGCTGTGGCAAATTGCCATGTAATATCACAACTAGTCTACTGTCATTAATTTTGCC
>WUQG02320701.1:0-18985 GCA_011317285.2 Androctonus mauritanicus | reverse complement strand
GAAGGTGCTTTTGTACACCAAGGCAAGTTGGGAGAGACCACCTATACAGTTTTTACCGGTACGTATACAGATGGACTTGTTCAACCAACTACTTATATGTTTTTCTTTGGAAATCGACGATTACCTTCTACAATCGAAACTACAAATGTACATCCTTACAAATATACAACTCATACCTACGACGTAAAAAATAAAAAGAATTTAAACAAAGAAATAGTATTGGATATTTCTGACGATATCGATGTTTTCATACCAGTTGGTGCTAATAGTAGACGAGGCTTTGATCGTTCTACAAGTAGACGATCACTTATGTATGGAAAAGCTCAAGTTCATGGACGGTCTGTGGATGGCGTACTAATCGAAGGATCTGAAAAATTTTCGGTACAAGGTGCTACTCCAGCATTGGGATTGGGATATGTCAGCACGATGACGGTAACTATAGACCAAATTAGACCTAGTCCAAGTTATAATGAGTTTCATATCCATCCAGATAGTCATCAGACATTGAAAACGTATCGAGTTGTAAACGGTGAATTTCTGCCCGAAAACACACTGACTTCTGATGTTAATATGGAAAACAACAGGAGGGGAAGGATGTTCGATTTCCAGCCTACTGGACGAAAAATAAATGCGCCAAGAGGTTCCACACTAATTACTGATCAATTTATCTTACCTCAACGTGTACAGAAAACAACGACAATTACAGAAACAAAAACAATAACAACTAGCAAAAATCAAGTAAAGCATTCCTATGAGATGAAACCATCGTATGTTGTCAAAGACAATAGACCTACTAGAACTATCAAGCCATACTCATTGCTTAAAGAAACTGAGCAACATAATAACTTTCAACCTGTTTTCGTTTCTTCTACTTCCAATCAAAGAAGAGTCGGAATAGTACGATCTACTTTACTACCATCAAGAGCATCAAGTCTATCTACAGTTACTCTATTTGGATTTGTGCATTTTACGACTGTTATTTCCAGCACTAAATTCATTTTTATGCCCACTACTTCTAGTGCTCAGGGAAGAAGTGCTTATCCTCTCTCTATCACACATATTCCTATTGCTCTTAAAACATCAAGAAATCCTGAATTTTTATCTAAGTCAAGTTCTTTTAGTCAATCCACGCCAGTACTAGCATATGGTACTGACACTAGAGAATTTGTTTCTAAAAAAACGATGTCAACTTCTACAATAAAAGATACCATCAAACGTATGACTACTATGTCAACCCTGACAGTTGGTACTAATTTAAGAACTAGATATGGTAAAGCTAATATAAAATCTAGTTATGTAACTGAAATCTATCAACCAACATATTCAACAGTTTTCCTCACAGAGACACAAACCGAAGAATCAGATGCCCAAAAAGATATCGACGAATCACAAATCCCATCAATAAAAGATGATACTGATTTTGAAGATGCCCACGATATTTCGAAAATTTTTGATGAAACTATAATGGTATTCGAGGTCGACGAAAAGAAAACTGTAAAAGAAACGTCAACAGAAACATCACCAACTTCTTTACTATATCCTACAGGGCTTGTTTCTTCAATAACAGGTACAGAAGAACTGAATGGAATTACGACTCACTGGACTACTCTTATTATAGGCACTTATATTAGCGGAACTTATGCTCATATAGTCGAAAGTACATCTAGTATCTTCTTTACTGTTTCTAAAACTACAATGCCAATAGAACCAACTAAAGTTACAGAAGCAGTATTAGGTCGATCTGCTGGTGATGAAGATATGTGGTCTGCGTCACACAATTATATAGAAGCATCAGTTGATGATTTTCCAATACAGTCATCAAAAGTTGAACTAGAACAAGATATTTTAGAAACACCAATAGATACTATGACACAATCACAATTCTTGGAGATTATCACATCAGCATTTATTTTTCCAGAATCATCAACTATTATCGAACCTATCGTCTCTTATTCGGTAATAAAAGACGCTTCAGATGTAGTAAAAGATGAAATGATTACAACAGAAGATATGGAAATAACAACTGAAGATACTCCTATTAAAGAACTAACTATAGAGGAAATAGAAAATGCTGTGACAACACCACAAACAGATACGACAACGCATGAAACAGATAATTCAGAAAATACTGAAATTTCTACTGAAACTTCAACATCAACAACTCCGAAAATTATCACCGGTGGTTTCATCCTTCCAGGTATTGACATCACTACAGAAAAAGAAGTAACAGATGCAGAAGAAATAACTACAGAATCAAACCAAAATAGAGCAAACAATTTATCCGAAAATATTACAGAAACTCCTCACATTCCTAATATTCTTACAGAAGGATTCTTCTTGCCTACTGCAGAAAACATCAATAGCACTTCCTTAGAGAAAGCTGATCTAAATAAGACAACTAATAAATCTAGTGTAATTACTTCAGGATTTATTCTTCCTGTTAACATAAAAGATACTATTAAATCGCCTGATATTATCACACAAGGATTTATTTTACCTAAAGTTTTTAATAATATTGATGAAAATGAAAATGCAACAACCAAACCGGAAATTTCATCTACGATCGAAAGTTCTATAAAAGAAATTACAACGTCTACCACTAACAGAAACGTTATTACTGAAAAATTTATTCTTCCTTCGGAATCTGAAATTACAACAGAGGTTTCAACAAAAGAAACTACAACGTCTATCATTAATAGAAATGTTATTACTGAAAAATTTATTTTACCTTCAGAATCTGAAATTACAACAGAGGTTTCAACAAAAGAAACTATATCATCTACTACTAACACAGGTGTCATCACAGAAAAATTTATCTTACCTGCAAAACCTAAACTTACAACTAAAGTTTCAGCGGAAGAAACTACAACATTGACTACTACCAGAAATATTATCACCGAAAAATTCATCCTGCCTGCACAAACCGGAATCAAAGAGAGTGAGGTAAATTCAGAAATTTCGAAATATAAAAAAGAAAATACATCAACAGATTCTGTTCCTCAAATCTTGACCGCAGGATTTATCTTACCTAATATCAAATCAGTTAATGAAGAATCGTCTACATCTTCTCTATCGTCTCCAGTGCCAGTTTTGTTAACTGGAAACTTCTTTTTACCCCAAAGTACATTTTCCAAGTCAACAGAATTTGCAGTTACTGAAAATTACAAAAATGAAACAAAAATTGAAACAGAACTAAAACATTTAAATTCCGAGACTTCGAATGACACATCACTTTCTACTGGTATTATTACTGAAAGTTTTATATTGCCTACTGCAGATTTATCAACTAAAAGTCAAAAAACCGAGAAAATCGAGCATCAAAAACTTATTACAGCTGGATTTATTCTACCAGGAGTTTTCCCTTTGACAACTGATGTTAAGCCAACAACAACAAATGAATGGAGAGAGATTGAAAACAAAACCTCTCGAGTTGGAAAAACTTTAACTTTGAATGAATCTTCAAATAAATCTGATGATAATGTGGAAGAATTAATAAAAGCTATATCTTATCCAATTACTTATTATACAACTTTAACCTATTTTACTACTTATCTTCACGATAATAAAACAGTTATTTCTAGTAGAGAAGACGTTTTCTCGCAAGTATATAATAACAGCGAAGAACACAGATTAGCAGAAGTATCAAAAACATCACTTCCTATCATGCCAACATCTACAAAGGAGTATGAAACTCGAACCCATTACAGCACCAGTTATACAGAAGGATTTCCAATTGTTACTTCGAGCGAAGAAACAGTTCCTGTTATTGTCACTGGAACACCCGAACTACCGACGGAAGCTCTTCAACCAAGTTTTAGCATTCAGACATATCCAACTACTTACTACACTACTCTGACTTATTTCGATACCGTAGTGCAAGAAGATAGTACCTCAGTCATAACAAAAGAAAAAATTCTATCTAACGTAATAACACCTAAAGTAGAAGAAACTATTAAACCGATGAAATCATCCGAAACGTTAGAAACAACATCTCTTGTGAAACTCAGTTCAGAAATAGAAAGTTCTAAAGTGGAAGAAAATTCAGAACTTCTCAATATTTCTTCATCAGCTGCCTCAGAAACTTTGCAAATTTCTGTTTCTACATCTGCTTCTAAAGAAACAGAGTCGATAAGCAGCTCGAGTAACAATTATACAGATAGCATTAAAGATATCAATTCGAATTTATATACTACTTTAACTCATTTTATTACATTACTACGAGGAGGAAGCACGATCGTCTCTACTAGAAAAGAAACGATATCCAATGGAATAGTAAATGGTTTAACGTCATCAGTTACGACACCGGAGATGATTTCTGCGACTTCAACTACACCTCCATCACTGAAAACTGTATATACAACTCTAACATATTTCACTACATTTTTAAGAGACGGAAGTGAAATTGTGAGTAGCAGAAAAAGCACGATAACCAGTATATTAGATTCTATTGAAAGCAAACTTATCACTCCCACACTTGCATATCGTACCACTCTTTATACGACTTTAACTTCTTTAATTACTATTTTAAAAGGGGATACTACATCGGTGAATACTGTTTTACAAACAATAACTAACGTCGTAAATAATATACATTCAACACCTGTCGTTCAACCATCAGTAATTACCAAGACTTATTACACGACATACACGTACCTAACTACATTTTTGCATAACGGCACACCAACAGTTAGCAGTCGAAAAGAGACATCTACTAACATCATTACAGAAACTGCCAAAAATGAAATCAAAAATATTAAAACAGTGCAAAGTACTCCAAAACAGACCGAGATAACATCTTACACCACTTTTACATATTACACCACTTTTCTCGTTAATGGTCAAGCTTCAGTATCAACTCATAAAGAAACGGTATCTAATATAGTAACACCAACTTTACCAAAAGCCACAGCTGTCGTTCAGGATGAGGTAACCAAGTTTCAATCAAATTTACCAAATTCCATCGATTTGAAAGAGATATTAAAAAGTGCGCTTGTTACCCGTTATACCACATTCACCTATTACACGACTCTCTTTACAGACGGAAACACCGTTGTATCGAGTCGAACTGAAGTAGTAACAAATGTAGCAACCGCAAGTGTCAAGAGCCAAGATTCGACCACTGCTATTGCTAGTAAAATTGCTTTGCCATCAGTTATTCCTTCTCCTTCGAAAGTAATTGAACTAAAGACTTATTATACGACTTTAACCTATTATACCACGTATCTTCAAGGTGATAAAAGCGTAGTAACAAGTAATATAGAGACCGTAAGCAATGTTGTGACAAGTACTCGTGCCAAGCGTGATCTTTCTACCAAATTAAAAATTAAACCGACCAAAGCTATTCCACTAATTCCATCTGTAAAGTTAAAAGAAAAGAAACCACAGAAAAGGAAACTGCTTCACGTAAGAGAAGAAGAGAATAATCCAGTGGATCTTTATGAAGAAGAAAGTTACAGCGATCTTTCGGCCATATCTAACGATGAGTTGGTTTATCCTTATGTCAAAGGAAATGGTGGACTTGTGGCTCGATCTATAGCGGATGAAGATGCCAAAAAAGCTGGCTTTGCGATTAATCCCACAACAACTAACGGTCAGCCTTACCCAACTGGTCTTATACAATCGGTTGAAGCAAAGACTATAAACAATGGAGTAACAACTGTCTTCGCTACAGAAGTATACGGTACGTTTATTAACGGGGCATACGCTCAAGTTGTTCAAAGCGCTGTTAGGATTTATTCCGATCCACCCAATGAAATAGACCGTAGTCAGGCTACAAGCACAATTGGTTCTTATAACTTCCAATCTACAGCCCAACCAACACCGACTTTACCATCCTATAAAGTTGGTCTGGTTTCTTCCATCACTAATTCTCGAGTTAATGATGGTACGACAACTCATTACACCACAAACATTTATGGAACCTACGTAAAAGGTGTTTATGCCCATATTGCTCAGACAACGTCTTCTGTACAGCGTGTTAAAGCTACCCCAAGTAGTTACGCAACAGGTTTAATTTCTACCTCACTTCGATCGGCAGTTAACGATGGAACAACTACTGTTTGGACCACTAAAATATTTGGTACCTTTCTCAACGGATTTTATGCTCACGTAGCTTCCACTTACTCTAATATAATAACGCCCACTAAAGCGCAGTGGTTCGAAGCCACTCCAGATTATGGTATTCATTCAAGTTTAAAGTCATCAGATTCTATTAGCCAAAACGTAGTTTCTCAAACTCCGTCTTTGAGTAATTACAAAACTGGTTTCATCTCGTCTCAAGTATCGGATTTAGTTCACAATGACGTTACGACCAGATATATAACAAGTATATTTGGCACTCACATCGGAGGAATTTATGCACAGATAGCAAAGACGACTTCTACTGTTTTATCAATTAAACCAACTAATACTCAAACGACACATTCACGAAATACTGGATTAGTATCGTCACAGGTCAGCACATTAATAAATGGGAATACAGCTACTTATTTCATCACGGAAATTTATGGAACGTATCTGGGAACTCTTTACGCTCAAGTTGCACGTACGTCTACAGAAACAAAAGTGCTTTCACCTACAACCTCCACTGAACCGACCACTCGGAAAACTTACAAAACTGGGTTGGTTTCATCTACGGTTGTGAGTAGTGAAGTCCACGATTCAACTACTACTCTTTATCTATCAGAGATTTATGGTACTTATATAGGTAATGTATATGCTCATATAGCGAAATCAACCAGCCGTATTGTCACTTCAACACCAGCTTTACAGCCACGAAGCCAAGCAGCAATATCTTGGACAGAACAGTCTCTTTCATCCAGTACTACTCCTTCACAGAAAATTGGTATAGTTTCATCGACAGTATATAGCAGTGAAGTTAACAGTGGAACCACTACCTTACATGTTTCTGAAATTCATGGTACATACATAGGTGGATTTTATGCCCATGTGGCTCGAAGAACCAGCACAGTCTTACCCGTCATTACTACAACTTCAGAGATAACATCTCAATCACCTTCTCCAACAAAGACAAATACAGAAGGACTTATTTCATCTGAAGTTAATACCGAAATAAATCATCAAACAACTACTTTGCACACTAAACTTATTTATGGAACTTACATTAACGGATTTTACGCACATATAGCTAGAAGCACTTCTACAATTATAAAGCCAACAAGTACTAATGGTTTAGTTTCTTCCGTAATTAACACAGAAATTAACGATGGAATAACCACTTTGCATACGACAGATATATATGGTACTCATATCAACGGATTTTATGCCCATGTCGCACGTAGCTCTTCTACAGTTTTGAAAAATTCTGCTTCAAATATTATAGAAACAACAGACAGCCAAGACAATCAAATTGTTAGCACTCCAGTTCGTTATAATTATGAAACATTAAAGGAATTACAACCTTCCGATGTTGCTATAAGTCCTACAGTCGCTCTAACTGTTATAAATAACGAATTGGATGGCGCTGCCGATAACAAAGTTGACGGCAACATCACGACTCCTCCGAAAGTAGAAGATCCTCTAAAGCATCAGGAAAAATCCATTACGATGTCCACGCCTTACAAAATAAAACTCTCTCCATCTATAAATTCGGAGAACTTCTTAGAACTGACAGATAAATTAACACCGACTTTAAATCCATCAGAAGATACTGATTTTATAATAAAGAGCGAAGCTGTCGTTACTACTATTTCAAAATCTAGCAAAGAATCCCTTAAAGAAGTAACAGATATTATTCAGAAAAGTTCCACTAGTGTAGTTCCCACAGATATTATTCAGAAAAGTACCACTAGTACAATTCCCACAGATATTATTCAGAAAAGTTCCACTAGTACAATTCCTCTTAAATCGTCTAAGCCAGAAAAAACTAACAATTCTGTTTCAGACGATTTAGATTATGAAGATTATTATGACTTCGAAAACGAAGACACCGTATCTAAATTTACAAAATCTTCTGAAAAATCCTTGCAATCGACGTTGTCGCCAACGACATTTTCATCGCAAACAACATCATCTTCAGCGACAAAAAGCGAAAAGACCGTCGATCATTCTGATTACGAAGACTACGAAGATTACTATGACGAATATAGCGAATCAAAAAAAGAAACGAAACAATCAACATCGACAGTTCAGCCAACATCGACTAAAAAGAATCGACCAGCTAGAGCCGGTCAGACTAATCGTCCACAGCAGTATATCAGAAACACCAAAACTATAGCGAATGACAAAGAATACGATGATTACGACGAATATGATAACAGATACAAAACGTCAACGCTTGTCTCTAAACATGAAGAATTTACAACTTCGAAAGAAGTTAGTCCAGTTGTTAAAATACGACCCTTTCGTACCAGAGATCGACCGGTATTTACAATTCCTTCGCGAACGACAACCAGTAAACCTTCATTTACTATCCATTTTCGAAGACCAACTAGAACTAGAAGTTTTCAACGGTTCGGACAAAAATCAGATAACTTGGAAGACGACGAACACAAAGAGAGCGACAATCATGGAGATATAGATGCAAGCGAAGCTATCGTAAGTTCAGCACCTCCTCAGATAGCACCCGTTAGAAGATTTAAACCTACTAATTCGCGTTTCGTACCGAACAGACCTTCCAGAAATCAGTCATTTTTGGGACGAAATAGAAGACCTTTCTCTGGAAGGTCGTCGGTTCCTTCGCCAACACCCGCTCAGAGAGACGAGGAGCAAGATCATTCCGATTACGAAGAGAACACTACAGAAGAAGAAGATTACAACGAATATGGTGAACAAAACGAAAAATCTGAAAACCGATACAATCGTCCTAGATCCACCCGGAGACCCGTATTTCCTCGTAGAACAAGGACATATGGAGATAGACGGAGCTCTTCGTTTTTAAACAGAGCTAGATCTAAAGAAGAAGAAGATAGTGAAAACGATAACATCGAAGCATCGACACCCGAATATAACCGTTTTAGATATAACAGAAACAACAGATATAAAAACAGAAGAGGTGGTAGCAGATCGCCAACATTAAAGTCGTCATTTAATTCTGTAAATAGGGAAGAAGATGATGATTCTGATGTGCGATCGTCTATTTCATTTTCTAGACATAGAAGCAATAATAGACGACGACCATATAATCCTCGTACTAACAGACAAACTTTAAGTACTTCAAAATCTACCAATACTTGGACTAAACCTCCAGTAACTGTTACTTCGGTTGTAACTACAGTTAAAACTTTGCCCATTTACCACGGTTTTAAGACTTCCTACGCTACTTTAACCACCACAACGCTGGACACTAGCATTATACATCCTTCACAGTACAGCACAATAGTTACCGATGGTTTGACTAAAACTCTGTTTTACTCCAAAGTAGGAATACCAGACGTAAATGGACCGTTAGATCAATTACAAACAACTATAACAGAAATCATAATAACCACAACATCTTTAGCATCTGTCAAACTCGTACCTATTAAGATTGGTTTTAGTACACGTACAGATACAATCACTGATGTGCAGGTGTTAACAACTTTATCTACTGTTTACAGCACCATCGCGCCAGAAACTAGTACACCGACTGCTTTTCCACAATATCCTGTACCTTTTTTTCCTGGTCAAAATGGCGGAGCAGGCGGTGGAGCGGGAGGAGGAGGGGATATCAACTTATTAACTAATTCCTTCGTTACTACTCAAACTATTATTTCAACTACTGTGATTCCTATAATTTTGCGTGGAAGAACTATCATGAGCACTTTGACTACAACCTCCACCTCCGAATCGACAGTTATAAAAACCACAACGGTACGAGTACCAGCGCAAGTACCATCTCCCGCGCCTTTTATTCCTCAGCAGTACTTCGCTTTTCAGCCATTGACCACACTATTAACGTTATACGTAACAGGTGATAAAGGCGAACTCAAGCCTGTGGTTACGACTGTTACGGTACCTTTCTATCAGCAACCTTTGTTCCATACAAAAGTCGCTCGCAGTTTGCAAAGCCGAACCTCAGATTACTCGCCTATAACTCATACACAACTGGCAAAATTCCCACTTCAAACCAGCAGAGAAATCGAATTCGATACTCAGCAAGATATGCTACTTAGTTCCGGTTTAGAAGAGATTAACGATGTGATAGAAATGACTACTTCGATTAGCACCGAGCCCCTAGATAGTTCAAAATTACTGGATAGTTCGTCTTCAGATGTAAAAACTATATTTAAAGGTTCGATTACCGAAATATACGAGAGAAGCGCAACAGTAGATTTTATATCTTCGGCCAGTCGAGAAAAGGACGATAATCCTTACGGAAATGGATTAAGATATAATTTCCGTAGGCTTCAACAGTTCGAAGACAATCGCGATCAGGGAGGTTTCAGACCCGTTAGAGATTTTACTAGAATCCGTCGACCAACCGCAGCCAGATTGACTACTCAGTATTCTCCACCATCCAGAAACATCCCCCTTCCTAAACCAACCGAAGATCACCTAGACGATCCTTTCGATGACGAAGAAGAACAAAAAACAATCCCAGAAAATCTTCCTCAACGTCTTCCTCAGATCGCAGTCCCGGAAGAAGGAAGCCAGCCCAAGTACGAATTCGGAAAAGAAATTCCAACTCCAGCCGATAGTGGCTTCATTCCTATTAAGCCGAACGAAGGAAGAATTATAAACGGAAATGCTCCCAGAAGAAAATACAAAGTAATTAGGTTAGGCTCGTCTAATAGACCAGGTGCGGCTGTCAGAAGAAAAATCGTCACCAAAAGTGTTTCCAGTCCTACAGCAACCGAAACTTTCAAAATAGAAAATACTTTACAGCCTTTGATAGCTAATACATTCGCTGAGAAAATTACTGAAGCCACGGAAGCTACAGCGGAAGAAAACGTACATAACATCATTACAGAACCTACATACTCTAAAGCGGAACCTCTACCTTCCAGACGGAAAATTATACGAAGAATCAGGCCAACCAAAGGAAGTGGAAGCGGACGACCTCTTATTATACGACGAACTAAAGTTAATCCCGCTGCAAATGACCGAAATCACTTGTCAACGAGCGTAGCTCCATCACCTATAGAAATTACAGAAGAAAAGAAATCGGTCACACCACCCAGAAGAAAAATAGTACGTCTTCGCAAACCCACTCAGCCTGGTGTTAACGGAAGAAGAAGAATAATAGTGACCAAAACTTTAACAGGAAAGAAATCTACTGGCACACTTCAGGGTAGAGGACCAATTGGTATTGAAAACCAACAGGATGATTTCTTTGAGAATACCAAATTGTTACAACCTCCAGGTAGCGATCCATCCATTCAACTCGGAAAATATGTCACCCAATTAATTCCTTTAACTTACTTTACCACTTTAACTTATTATACTACAGTTCTACACGGTACGGATATAGATTATAGTAGTAGTGAATCTGTACATTCTAATGTTATTCCGCAAACTATCGATTCAAATTTGGTCAGAGTAGTTCAGACACAAAGAGGCTATACAGTCCTTCCAGGAGGTAACTCGATTGTGCATCTCGGTTCTCGGACTCTGGATGGTAGTACAACTGTTGTTAACCTTGCCTCCAGAGTGAGAATATTCAATACAGATGTGTACAACGGAGTTTTTGAACCAGCTGACACTATTCATTCTACTGCCGTCGCACTCGAACCGCATCAAACTGTCGCCATCGAGAGACTCGCTCAACTACCAAAGACTTATTATACACATTTTACTTATTTTTACACATTTTACGATGGACTAAACACTCGAATGTCTGTTCGTGCGGAAACGGTGACCAGAGTAGCTACCGAACCCGCTTCCATCACTGAAAATCATGGCAACACGATCAATTCCCAAGGTTTTTTGGCTCTCTTGCCCGAAAGTATGACGACAAATTTAGGACTTAGAAGCATCGCCGGTACAACGACTGAAGTGAATTTAGCTTTACAAACTCTAATTCATTTCGATGGTATTAGCAACGCTTACGTGAAAGAAGCAACTGTACCACCCGAGATAAGTTTGCAACCAACAGTGGATACATCGTACGAAGTGTCTGAACTTTCTCATCTTCAGCCGTCGTACAGTTCAGTTAATGAATTAATAGGAACAAGTTCATTGGAAAATCCGACACCCGAAATCCCAACTGAAACCTTACCTCAACAGCCCTCTCCTACTGTAAAGAGGAAAGTAATTCTAACCTCTGTCTTACAGAAAACTAGTGGAAAATTGAGACAAGGAATATTCACTCCGAGACCCGGTGTTCGAGTTGTGGTACGACCTCGGTCTTCCAAACAAAAATTACTTACTCCGTCAATTTCTGACACATCGGATTTTCCGGATTCAACACAAGTATCGATAATTCCTCCAGGGTTCGAAACATCCACCAACGAAGTGATCGACACAGCTTCCATTCAGAGTTCACGGGAATCACCCGAGTCCGATGTACCGATCTCTACCGAATCGATCGAAGAACAAATTTCAGAAACAACAACAGAAGATCGGGAACAAACCGAAACTAGTCAGTTAACGCGGAAACGTTTGAAAATTACAATTACCAGACCTCATCACCAGACTGGCAAAGTCAGAACGCATTCAAGATTCGTTTTGCCGTCCAGATTCGAAATAACCAGTCGTCCAAGCTTCTATGTGGTGACTAGAACAGGGCTCAGTGGTGTTGTTAAGGCGACAAGAAAACCTTTCACTGTTAAAATTGGAAGAAGAAAATCGAAGACCGAATTGTTTAAACCTAGTCCATCCACAACGGTCATTTACGAAACTTACACCACTCTAACCTCTGTTCCTGTCATATTTGGTCTGGAAACAAGTTATAGAAACGTGCTTTTAACTGCATCATCAGCTGTCACTTTATCACAGCTGTCGCCAAATTACGAACTACAAACTCCAAATATCGCTTCGACTCATACTGTTGTTCTAACTTACTTTACAACTACCACCTTTACCATACCATTTACTATTGGTGGACAGACTCTCTTTACTACTTTGGAAGAAACCAATTCCAGGATAGTAACTCAGACATTAGGTAAATACAGTTTCATTTCTTCATTTCACTTAGGTTATTTTTGTTTGAATTTTTTCTAATTTTTATTTATTTTAGAAATTCCAGCTACTTTCACCTCCTCTACCATCAAACCGACTACAACTTCTACTTCTGACGTATATATTCCAACCGTTCAAACACTAATTCCCCAGCCACAACCTTCTTTCTCTACTTCTACGCAAGATGCTGTTACAAGTATCGAATTTGGAGTTGGTGGTCCCACTACTCATCTGATATTATCTGGTAAATATCGGATATAGTTAAAATTTCTATTAAAATGTTTATTTTTTGTTTAATGCAAATAAGATTCTGTAATTGCAATTAATAAAACTGAATTTAATCATATTTAAGTTTAATGATATACAAATTGAATATTTATTTTCTTAAATTATTATTTTGCGAATTAAGATAAAGATGGAAGTTCGACTAGATCCATCTTCTATCCTCTCCTTTCCGGAGCTATTCCTGGTACTAAAGTCATTATAGTGGGTGCTGATGGAATCTCTCTTACGTCACAATATGGATATGTACCTGAAGAATCGACTATTACTTGTAAGTTATAAAGACTCTCATTCAAAATGCATTATATCTTACAGTTTAATTTCATAATAATTATTTATTTCAGCTTCAATAACAACGATCCCGACTGTTTCCAGTTATTCGGAACCGTCAGTGAGTTCTATAATTCCAGAAACGACAGTTTTCACTACATCATCTCCACAGTTCAGCACTACTTACGACCTCAAGACATACTTTACCACGTATACTTTCTTCACCACTTTCTTCTCTGGAACGGATTCTATCATCTCCAGCACTGAACAAGTACTCACAAATGTCGTCACAGTACCGATTTTCAAACAAATTCTTTCAACTACCGATACTTCCTCGTCTTCAACTGAGCCAGTTACAGAAAATCTTCCGAGTACCGTATTAGAAACGAGTGAACGTGTGATCACTAGCACTTCTTTCAGTACAAATACATTCTATGCTACTTTATTCAGTGATACTAGTTCTTTTGTCACACCTATTGAAGAAATCAGCTCCGAATTATTCACTATCACCGAAACTTACACTATAACTCGAATAATTTCTCCCACATCTACTGCCGTTTCAACTCCCACCACTGAATCTATTACTACAGTTGCATCAACTATTCCAACCGCAGAAACTACATCTGTAATTGTAACAAGTACGTTCTACACAACTTATACCAATTTCATAACGTTATTTAAAGAGACAGGTTCAGTAGTATCTACAATGGAAGATATCGTTTCGAATGTTGTTACATTAACTTTGCCAAAAACTGTTATAACTGCCATAGCACCAACCACTACATCTAGTACCCAGCTATCATCAACTTCGGAAATCATAACTACAACTACAACAATTCCAATATCATCATTATCATCATCATCATTAGCATCGTCACAAATAGCAAGTACAGCTCACTTATATTCTTATACAATAACAAGAACATCACTCAGCACGCAAACACATTATATAACATTGTTCAACGGTGATCAAACTAGTTTGTCATCTATTGAAGAAATACATACTCAACTAATCACAGAAACTATACCTTTAACTATCCCGTCATCTTCAAGTACAACTACATCTACTGAAACGATCACGACTTACACACCGACATCTACAACGCAAATATTATTTACTAGTTCTATAACTACTACTATCCCAACAAGATTAACAACTACCGAAACTAGTTCTAGTCCTGTTCATGAGGTGCCTTTAGTTCCTTCCGTAAGAGCTATGCTAACTACGTATACTTATTATACTACTTTATTTAGTGGCACAAGTCCAATTGTAGCAAGTCAAGAAGAAGTTGCCACGTCTTACGTCACTTTCTTTGTTCCTGATACCGCTGTACCCAAATCTGTTTCTTCATCTATTATTACACCTACACCTACAGTTGTATATATCACGACTACAGATTATAGTACGTTTACATTCTATACAACATTCTTCAGTGATGATAAACCGGTAGTCGTCTCCAATACACAGGTTGTACCGGAAATAGTTGTTTCCACTGTTACTACATCTAAAATGATTACAGCTCCTTCACCAAGTGTTCAATCTGTGATTGCTTTCCTGTCTACTCACACCTATTACACTACGTATTTCAGCGGTACAAACGTACTTGTTACTTCTAGTGAGAGTGTAATTACTCAGTATGTAACTATAGAATCCACTGTCCAATCAACACCTACCTCTTCAATCATAATACCGACAAAATCATTTACAGAGTCTGTTATCGATGTATCCAGTGTGATACACACAGCTGTGTCTGTTGGAAGTCACGTAGAAGAAATTGTAAATGTTGTAACTGCTGTTGGAACAGCAACAGAACCTCTTCCAGACACTGTACATACAGAAACAATAATAGAAGTTGCTACAGGAATACCAGAGAGTTCAGTTCGTGTTGAAACAAATGTGGCAGTTAGTACGCGAATCGATTCCCAAATAGATCAAGATAAAGTTATAGACAGCACTGTAATTGTAGTAATCGATGGTACTTCAACATCAATTCAAGAAGGAACACCAGTTTTAAGAGATACCTCAACATTAATCCACGAAGAAATTCCAGTCATAATAAGTAGTCCTTCGATATCAATCCAAGAACAATTTTCAACCATACTGATTGAACCTACTCCTATAACTAGTGAAATTCCTCAAAGTTCTTCAATAATGACTGAAATAATTAATGGTTCAACAATAATTGTTCATCAAGATATCGGCCTTTCCAGTTTCGCACCTACTGAAACTGTACATACAAATATTGAAACTGTTACGTTGCCCACTACACCACGAAAAGCCAATATATCAGAACAATTCGATCTGAAGGACACCACTAAATCAGAAACAACTACTGTTACCTCTTCAGATGAAGTGATTGAGATAACTAAAGGAGAAACCGAGACGACGGATCAGACAACTCCACAACCTGAAACCAAACCAGGGCTAGTGTTTGAGCTCTCTGATTTATTAGGCGGTAATACAAGCTTAGGTGGTAACATAGGAGATGCAATTAAAGACATTCTTAGTCAAATCACGGGTAAAAAGAACGATACTCCAATTGCCGATATAAGTGCTGTAAAAACAGAAAAATCTGAATCAACAGCAGTTCAAAAATCGACAATTTCTTTACCGACTGTTATATTTCCGTTTAGTTCTATTGGAACAAATGTTTCAAGTAATACTTCAACAAGTAAACCATCAGAAACATTAATGCCTGTTTATAAACCACCTTCGGCTATAGAAACAACTATAGTTTCTAGCATTGTAACTAAAGCTACTGAAACAGGAATAGGAACAGTTTTTCTTGAGTCTAGCTTTAGTTCTGTAAATACTACCGTATCCAGTAAACCTACTTCAGCTGTCACTTTAATCTCCTCGAAATCTTTTGTTTTACCAACTGTTCTTTCTCCTATTCCTGTAAGTACAAAATCCAGTGTTGCGAACGTTACTTCGATATCTGTAACTACTAATATCCATTCAGGTATAAAAACCATATTCTTCGTTCCAAAAGAACCAACCATAACAACCAAGAAAGAGACAACTGTAATAACTGAGACTGATATTAAAACAAACACAACGGACATTACAAAATTAAAAACTAGTTCAATTATTGAAATAGTTTCTACACCAGTAATAAGTTCCACTTCTGTTAAAACCAGTACAATTATCGATAGCAGCTCGACTGTGTTACCTTCAATTGAATTGGAAAGCAGCTTCACAGACACAACGCCTATAAGTTCGGCAACTATAGCCATTCCAGTAAATCATACGGTTAAAACTTCGGTAGTAACTGGTATTAAAACTATATTTTTTGCACCACCTGGTGCTCCTGGAAAAGTAGGACCTGTTAAAACATCTACAGAAACAACTACATCTACAGAAACATCTGTTAAAACATCTACAGAAACAGCTACTGTAATTACAACAGACGAGCAGCTGAGTAAATCAGAAGATAAACTCCAGGATTCTTTTACAATAAGTTCTTCTGAAGGACAAACAATATTAGGCAAGACAAAGACAGGTGCTACCACTATATTCTTCCCAACTTCACAATCGTCCCAACCTACTCCAATTCTTTCTGAATCTACAAAGTATATCACGAGCATAGAATCATTTACCCGTACTAATGTAATCACAACAACTAAAATATACTATACTCGCGACAGCTCCATTCATGTGACTTCTGTAATTACTTCTACTTATCCTCCTCGAACTTTTGTTACCACAATTATTGGCACAAGGACGTTGTTAGGAATAGTTACTCCAAAAAGTGAGATACCTATTATAACGGTACCAAATCAAACATTCACTCAGCAAATTGGATTCAGTCTAACTCACGGTGTTCAAACTTTGACAGCTTCCACAACCGAAGCGTCTACACAAAACACTGTTATTACAGAAATATCAACAGAAAGAACAGAAACGAAAACTGATGTGCTAGACAATTTAGTGAAAGATGCCAAACCGGATAGAAATCCTCGGCTAAAGACAGATGACAGACTGTTGACAGATAGACCCGTTTATCCGGGAACTACAACCAAAACACCTTCAGTCGTCTGGAGAAAGAATACAGAAGTGACATGCAAACCCAAATGTAATGCCGATAACAAAGAGACTTGCCACATCGTCAACGGAAGAGGACAGTGTCAGTGTAAACCCGGATTTGCCAAGAAAGATGGAAAGGCGATATGTGAAGGTAAGGAAATTTACATTTCTCAAAAATATATAAATATCAAGTTGATTAAATATCATTTCTGTTTTAGAAATACAAACGTACGTGGTTCTGTTACGAGTAGTGCGAAGAGGAGAAAGAGCTGTGAAATTTAACCAAGAATTGAGTAACAATCAATCTGATAAATATAAGGAGTTTGTAAGTGCCGCTAAAGCAGGAGTAAGTATTATTACAGCTAATCTCATAATTCCAAAATTCTGCTTAGAAGTCAGAAATTTATTAATTCTAACGAGAGTTTTCGTGTTTTTGTATATTGATATAAAGTATTTTCATTAAACACGAGCGAGAACAGATAAGAACCTAATCATACTAAACCCAAAATAACTTCATAACACACTTCTTTTACATTTCTGTCATAAAGATCTGTGCAGAAAACATACCTGAATTGATAAATGTGCTCTTCCAAACGGAGTTTCGGAGCGCGGATCAAATCAGAAATGTGACTCGGTATTATTTATTTCAGATTAACAACGCTTACAAAGGAACACGAGTTGGCGAAGAGTTAATTTCTGCTGACGTCAATGGTATCCTACCTTCCGCCGAGCTCAGGAATAATAATAAAGAAGGTGTAGTGGTCAACTTCACCATTCAAGTTAGTCGAGACGCGTACTTGAATCCTTCGGTTCTTCAGGAAGAATTAGCTAGATCGTTACTTCAATCTAACTATAGCATCGGAGGAACAGAACTTTACGTCAGTCGATTGATACAGAGCGTCGAAGACGTGCAAGGTGAGCGTTATACAATTTTGAGAAATATTCCTAGGGAAAACAGATTCAATATAATATTAATTTCCATACAGTGGCCGATTTCGACGAATGCGAAAACGAAGAAAACAACGATTGCGGATCAGGATCTATCTGCATCAACAGACCAGGTTCATACGTGTGCCAATGCAAAATGGGTTTCGAAGACATGGATCCCCAACAACCCGGCAGAGTTTGTTTAGGTAAATAGTTGTATATAATATATGCATATACAGTAGAACCAGTGCCGGATTAATTACATACGAGGCCCTAGGCACTAGAATTCTTTGGGGCCCTTATTAGGACAAAATTTGCTCTCTCTCTATATATATATATATATATAAGAAAAGTATAAAGAATAGACTATGCTTTTAATTAAATTATAAATATTTTATTATTAATTAAACTTTGCAATAA
>WUQG02320590.1:0-18985 GCA_011317285.2 Androctonus mauritanicus | reverse complement strand
TTAAATATTAATTATTAATTGTACAGTTTATTCCAAATTTATTCGCCAGGGGGAGTTAGTGCTTGTTTCGGCTTACAGTAATCAATCCCCTGTGTGGTTGCTTAGTAATGATTTGTTATTTCAAGAAGTCAAAGCATAAGTAAATATTCAAAAACTAATGAAATTCTCAAATAGACACATGAATAATCATTATGCCATGATTAAAATTTAAATTTATTTTAATGAATTTTTAATAAATAACATAATTTACCATTAAATCAAAATGATAGACATTTAACTCAATATCTATGTGATTTTATTATAGGACCACTAAATTTAGATGGAACAAAGCACATATATAGGTTGAGTAATAAGAACCTATTGTATAAAATGAGTGCTCTCTAATGTTTGGATGGATGGATAAATGACAAATATTAAAGCCCAGTTTTATAATGTTTTATTAAAGTTTTTGTTAGTTTTAAATCACCAATCATCTACTTTAAAACTGTTAGATAAATGCTAATTGGCTAGAAGTTTAATGTCAGTAACTATCAATTAGCATTTATTTGACAATTTTAAAGCAGATGATTAGTGTTTAAAACTAACAGAACTTTAACAGGACATTAACTGGGTCTTAGTCATCTATCCATTAAATAAATTTAAAATTTTGGAAAAATGGTACATATAAGACAATGACATTCTCTCCATCATTCTGAATTATTATTTTTGATCATGCATGTCAGTAGAGCTAATTCAAAGTTCATTATGTACAAAGTTAATGTTATCAATTTAAGCTAGATGGCTTCTCAAAAAAGCTAAAATTTTTCTGTTTCCTTAATTCAGTAAGCAATGATCAAATTTAGTTATATGCTACAAAAGTTGCAATCTAAATATTAAATGTCATTTTAATAATTGAGAACTGAAAACTTTTAAAATATTAAAAGTGCTTTTATGCCAAAATTACTAGAAAATAAGCTCATTTTAGGGTTTGTTACAAACTTGCACATAAGAAGTGTTACACATTTTAAATGAATAAACCTATTTTGTATTTATTCCATTTTATAAAAAACTTTTGGAATAATGAAAAATTTATCATCATAATAAAAATCTAAGAGAAATGAATAATTTTCAAACTGTATTACCATTGTTATACTAGTTTGGCAATGTGTATATATGACAAAATAGTTTATTAAATCTTGCAGATTACTTTGTAACATTTTTAAGCATAAGTATTAAATGTTTTGATTATGAGACTGGTTTACTTAAAACATTATCATGATTTTCTAATATGTTAAAAAGAAATAGCTGATTAAAAACATTTGGAAAATGACACATTTCAGAATAGTCTGATAACTTATCTAGAAAAACTTGTTAAAAATCTTCAATCATATTAAATATTGAAATTAGTAGCAACTAATTCACCTAACTAGACGGAATATTATCATTAGGCAAATGATATTGTTTTGTTTTAACACTAGTTTAATCATAATTAGAAAGTTTACAAATTCAGTATAGGTAGCTTCTGACTTTAAGAATTAATTTATTCCTGGAGTGTGTTGTAAAGAACTTGTAAACCAAGATTCAATTTCCCCACAATAAAATTAAAGCAAAGGTCAACAAAATCAATAGTTTATAATTCACAATGATTTATTTATTTAAAGAAACAAAAACATAGTCTTTATTATTATAATTTGCTTGATTTTAAAGAAATTATTTACATCATATAAATATTAAAAAATTTTTTTATTCTTCATTATTTTTGGCAGATTAGTAGATGATTTTAATATAGATGAACTACTGCAGATAAAACCATAGGATATGCTACTTCTGCTTCTTCACTACTATTTTGATTTTTCCAATTTCAGAAGAGATGATTGGATTTGTAGCAAAAACTATCATATTGTATTGTATAGCTATGTATATAATTTAATACTTATTTATGAATGTTTAGCATTTATTTTTTGCAATTAATGTTTATATTTTCAATTTTTTTTGATTAAATATAAAATCAATATTTGCAAATCCAAGAACTTGCTAAGTGGGTCTCTTAAGTGGAGAATTATCTGTATTTATATTATACAGATAATTTACCTTTCAATAAACTATTTTAACTAATAATTGACATATGTAATGGGGGATTAAAGATAAACACATTTAATCTACAGAAAACTAAATCAAAATGCTTGCTTTCTAATAATAATTATTGAACATTAAATTTTCTAAAAATAAATAATTAACAAATGCATAATATATAATTTTTCAAAACATACTCAATTTAAGATTGATGTTTTTAGTTTATTTATATTGCACATTATTAATTATAGAATATTTCTTGAATCTAGATTGATATGATGGAACATTAAATTTTAAACTATCCAATAGAACCTTGGATAATTTTTTCCACTTATTTTATATCTTTGGAAATGTTGAGTTTATTTAATTTAGGAACCTTAAAATATTGATATTTCTGATCTATTCAAAGTACAGATGGTCCTTGACTTACAATGGAATTTGGTTTCAAACCTTACTGTCATAAATCAGAATGGTCAGAAGTTGAAAATTCCCAAAATTTACATAATATATAGTGTCCTAGTAAATATTAGATTATCTTAATAGACATAAAGAACCAGACAAAAAAGAATGTCTCTGACTCAATGATAGGAAATTCCGTATTTCTTATCATTGGGTCAGAGATTGAAACCCATTGAACTGCACTGACCAATCACAGTTAATGGATTTCATCATTATCTTAAGTACAAGTGGTCATAAGTCAAGAACCATCAGTATATGAAGATTTATCAAAGCAGACTAAAGCTTTAATAGCAAAGTTCATCAAAGAATTAATCTTGAGCAGATGAGACAGTGAAGCTGCAATGTAGACTGTTAAATATACCAACTATTACCGAGTCTAAAAAGAATGAAACAAGACACAATATTTAAATGGCAAAATGTGTTTGAATTATCTATAAATTCTATGTAAGAATGAATCTTGCCTTTGATATATTTAATATGATAGTTTAAAGTGTTTAGAATTTAGTATGACTCCTAGGTTTTTAAGCTGATAATATAAAATATTATTTTGGAAAATGATTTTGCTATATTCAATGTGGTGAAATACAAATATTTTCAAATATTTAGCCTTAATTGTATAAAAAAGTAAAAACTAGATTAATTTTTCAAATTAAAAGACTTACCTAATTCTGGTGGAAGTACTGTTAAACGATTTCCTTGGATATGTAATTCTCGAAGGCGAATCAACTCTCCAATTTCTTTAGGAAGACTTACTAGATCATTCTCTCTTAAAACCAGCTATATTATCATGAAAATTTTAATGTATTAGTTTATTTTATACTTTGTTATATTTTTAATTTTTAAATTTTAAAACTTAGTACATATGTGGATTTTTATGAACAAACTCATATATTTACTAATCAACAGATAGTCCACAACTTATGATTGGGCTCAATTTGAACCATCCAATCCATAATTCAGAAATTTCTCACATCTCTCTTTCTTGCCCACAAAAGCACAATACTGTTTCAGATAATCACCTTTTTTATTTTATTATTTTTGAATGGAAAACATCTTGTAACAAAATATGATGCTCTCAAAAAAATCTAGAATCAGCCTATAAAATTTGAATGCTGTGCAATGTTTGATTGTTGAGACATTTTCAAGATGGAAGTTCAGATTGACAATGTAATAATAGTAATCATTTCATTAATATAAATTAATGAAATGATTATCATCAATCATTATACCTTTCTATCCTCCATAGCCAAATAGCAACTCATGCATGGTCTTTTATTCTTCAAACTCTTCAAATTCTTAAGAAAGATTAAGAAGCTCTTTAAATACTCAAATCATGATTTTTGTACCTCATTTTCTTTTATGATTCAATGAATGTTTATTCTCTCTCTATATGTCTAAACAATTTCAATGATTTCACATTGGTAATTCATTCATATTCTCAGGTAACAATATAATATCATTTTAATAATAAAATATTATTAATCATAAACAAGTCTTCCGCGAACTATCTGATCTCAAAAGGGAAATAAAATTAGAAATAGCAGCCTTTAAAGATGAAATTAGAACAAACATTAATGCAATTAATAATAAAATTTCTAATCTTGAATTGAGTATGGAAACCACAATAACTGAAACAAATAAACTAAAATCAGAAATTACTGACCTAAACGCTTACCTTGCTATTCTAGAATATCAACAAGATAAAAAAGGCCAATGAATCTAGAAAACAAAACTTCATCCTACATAATATGACTATAAATGCTGGTGAGAATAGTGAAAAAAATATGTTTAAATTTAAAATTAATACAACCTCACATGTGCCAGAGGTTTACACCGAACAGAATTCTATTATTTTTATTCCAATGGCCAACAATTTTTCTTAATTAAATATATTCCAAAAGATTTTAATTAATTTTCGACTTCTACATTTACATATTTAAATTTAATTGAAATGTAAACAAAATAAATATTTTAATAAATCAAAAATCGTACAAAAGATCAAAGTTTAAAAAGAATAAATTTATCATTTAAAAAAAATAATAATAATAATAATAATAATAAATAATTATTCTAATGTTTAATCAGTTTGGATAGCTTTTATTGATGATTACAAAATAATAATTCTGTAAGTAATAATTTCTTTCTAATATACAAAGAAAGAAAATTAATTTGAATAAAGTGTAAATATAATTAAAAATGAAAATTATAATATAAATAACGTCATAGAAACTCCACGAAAATTTAGTTTTAGAATAGTAATTTAATTAACGAGTGATGTATTATGTGTTTGCGTCTATTTCTTTAAAAATTGTGTAATGAACGAAAATATTTGTTAAAATATAAAATGATGAACGACAACGGTAGTTTATTGTCTTCGAGGTAACACATTGTAAAAAGGTTACCGATGTATAAACTAAAACCGTATGCAGGAGCGTAATTACTTTTTAAAACAAACATGTCGTCAATCTGTACATCTTTCACCATGCGAGCAACGGAATTTCTTTGATAATTTAGTTAGCCGCATTGTGTACATTCCTTTTTCTGTAATTATTATTATTATCTTTTTTTTTAATGTGCAGAGGTTCATTTAATTCTGTTTTAGTAATGTTTACATTTTAAATAGAATAGAAATAACGAAAAATTCAATGTCAATCAACTATTTAAAATATTATTTTCAGTAAATTAAAATGTTCTTTAGGAGGAAAACCTTTTCTGTAAATTTATTTTTTAAATTTCTGCACAATTTTCATTTAATTCCGAAGACAGTAAACTATCAAAAAATGAAAAAAATCTATTATATATTCTGTTAAATATAAACCTAAATATTTCATTTGGGGATTTATAACAGATCTCAGAGTAATATATTTACTGATTTAAAATATTTAATCTTATAATTTTTCAAGGCAGATGTTTTCAGTTGGTAGAATTAAGTTTTCCGAAAGATTAAAAGCCATTGTGCACTGTATCGTAAAACAGTGTAATCTTATAAAAAGGTGTAGCATTGTTAACTAATTTTAGAAAATGGAAGAAACTTCGATCCGAGTCGACATTAGCAGCTTTACTCCTTAATTCAGGAAGTACTCAAGTTCGTATAAAAAGATCTTCAGTGACAGGATGTGCAGCTAAAATCCTGTAAGATTCAAACTAAACAGTGTGACAGGAAACTATGATGTATGAGTAAAAGAACGTAGAGTGTTTCAAGTTTGCGCGAGAGATCAAGAGAGGTGAACCAGCAGAATTTCTTTGGTTCCAAACAGGATGTGCTGAATGCCATCATTTTGATTGATCGCTCCATTACTATAAGAGTTAGTGGGCATGCAGTGTGATACTTGAATTACAAATACTTTTCTTTTCGTTAGAAAAACCAAGTAAGCAAACATTTACTCTCGTAAAAGTGGTTTTCTTAAGTGACTTCATTAAGTGATCCTTCTTGTAAGAGAATTCTAGTGAATGATGAGTAATTGCGAGAACTTTAAGATTAATACTGTTTACATTCAGTTATACTGGAAGAAGAGATGTCATCAACTTGTCAGATGTATTGCGGGATTCGGATGAAAGTAGTAGTGCTGTCACCTTAGCTGAAGGATTCTTTTTTACGAAGACATCATCGCTTTATACATTATTTAGAGACGTTAGGTGTCAGATTCGTAATTTTATGTGTGACTTCTTTTAAACTCGGATTTTTTAAATTTTTATATTTATATTTTGTTGAATTGGGATTTTTTTTCTTTCTTTCTTATTGAAATGATTTGCTGGTTTAAAATATTAATTTGTATGTACTGTTATTTTAAAACATTTTTTTTTTTGCCCGAAGAAATTTATTTTAAAAGAATTTTCAATTAAAAAGAGCTAAAAAGTTAAAAATGGAGTAGAACGTTTTGTTCTTACTTTTTTTCTCTTAAAATAATTGCAAACATGGTACAGTAAATTAAACATTTGGCATTTTAAAAATCTCGAATTGAACGTTAAATAAATTTAAACAAAACCGAATTCAGTAGAGAGAGAGTTTTTAAGTTGTAAGCAGTTTCTAAAGACAAAATTCTAATGAAGATGTGATCATTTTTTTTATGCCTAGATAATTTTTTTTCTTGTTAGTTTAATCGGGAAAGTACACCACAAATAATTAAAACTTCTTCATTTATTGAAGATCTTTCTGATTTAAAAACATGATGATATTTAATCGTCAGTTGAAATATTTATAAGTTTCTTAATTGGAAGGAAGCTTTTAAGAATATGAAAGCCATTACTTAAAAGATACCGCAATAATAAACCAAAGTTGGGAGGAGCTTTACTATCCATCTTTCATCGTGTTCCCCAAGTTTAATCAAAATCACTAATCACTTTTAATAGTTGAACGACCCAAGAATAAAATATAGAAAATTTTAATATAGGAATATATATTTTCCTGGATTTTTTTTTCTTTTTCTTCTTCAATCCTCTCTTCTTCTTAATTCTTTCTATTGGTTGGGAAGAGTTTAAGATGATATAACACGTGTTTCGTTACTGAGAGAAGGAAAAGTGCAATATTTCTTAACCACCGAGTTATTATTGTATGTGACATTTTCCAAAACTGGAAAGAATCGTCATTTAGAAGATTAATGTCTTTCTTCTACAACTTTCTATCATTTCTTTCGCTTCGGCGAATTTTAATATCTACCAAGAATTAAAATATTCACGAAATATGTTCAAGTCATCAATTTTGTGTCTTTAAAAAAAGCTGAAGGATTTAATTAAATATAAAAAGAATTTTTTTTTTATTTTTATTTTTGTTGATATGTCAGTAAAAGGAATTTTAGCTTTTTAAGATTTTGACTTTTTTTTTTTTTAAATTTTTTTTTTTAAGAGATGAATTGCTTTCTGTTATAACTATTTATAATTCTTATAATTACTTTTAAAATGATTTTGAAAGATTTTAGTAAAGTATTACGTTACTTCCAATAAAAAAACAAAAAAAAAAAAAAATTAAAACAACTTAGTTAAGATCGATGAATCGATCACACGATTCTTTTACGTTATTCGAATTTGCACTTCTTGAATTTCTAAACACGATCAAAACAGATTATTGATTATTGTTGACGTAATAATGGATTGATTTTGATCTTTTTCGATACAAATTTATTCTTGTGATAGATCCTAACAAAATTTATGAATTTCATTCAAAAATGACAATATTTACGTGGAATATTGCCTCAACTTTATAAAAAAATCTTTTCTCTTCTTACATCAATAATATTGATCTTCACTTGATCATTTTCAAATATATAATTTGGTGCTCTAAAATATATGCGAATTTTATTAAAATCAGATGATATTTACAAGCCATATTGTGCCGACAGACACACAGCAGCTCACATATCCTTTGACTTTTTTTTTCCCCACTGCAAAATTATTTTATTACGAATTTCTATAAAACTGCTAGAGTTATGTGTTTGTTAAAGTAATAAATTCTTATTTATTTTCATAAACTAGACATTATTATTATTTATTTAATAAGAACTTACAACAATATTTTTCGAAGGTTAAGTATCCGTCTACCATTTTTTCAAATTCCAGGAGACATTAAAGAAAAATTAAAACCAAAAAAAAAGAAAAATGATTACTAAGAGAATCTATTAAAATTAACATTTTTTTTTAAATTTAATAAAGAATTAACAATATAAAATAATGAAATTATGTTAAAATTATTATTGCTAATAAAATATTAAGTATAAAACTACTAACATTCAATCGAAATGATTCCATTACAAATTTATTAAATCTCTAGAGTATCGTAAAATATATTGAATTCAAGCTTATGAGAAGAAGACTAAATGGAAAGTGGAAACGTGATTGGAAGATTTACAACTTTCCTGTCACTTTAACTTTACGATCTCCATTAAGTAGATACAGCGTGTTTAAAGTTATCCAAAAATTGAAGTTTGGATAGATTTTCAAAAAATAATTTACACTAATTAAATTTCAAAAAATAAAAAAAAAAAAGAGAGAGAGAGAGAGAGAGAGAGAATAATACGGTAGTTGCATTATCTGAATATTCACGTCGTTTTTCATTTTGTAAAGTTATTTTTTCTCCCCTTTATTGAGATTAAAATCGCATTTAATTAATTTAAATTTGAACGTCGTAAACAAAGATTAAATTAATACTTAATTTACAAGAATTAAATAGTTCTACATAGCCATAATGAGAATTATTAAATTTATTTTTATGCCCATAATTAATTAACGCATAAATATATATATATAATGAAATTTTAAAGACTTATAAAGTCAATTTATTTTTTTAAGAATGAAATTTATCTTTAAAATATTATAATCTGGTAGCTTTTAATTTCAATAAGTTGGTTGAAGTATTACTGAAGATGAGAGAGGCTGATAGTAGTACAAGAAGAAAACTTTGGAGAAAATTAAAGAATTTTTATCTGTAGAAGTTCCAAGTTCTGATAGTCATTAAATATTTCTATGAAAAGTTAACGATTAATTAAAAATAAAATGAATTTTGTATTTTGTAAAGCGAGAAGAGAAGATTGCGATATTAAAGCATTAACTAAAAACAAACAAGTTTATGTCTCGATAAAGAGATCGTTTAAAGAAGATTTCTATATTCTTGATGTGTAGAATTAAGTCCACAATCTATGATTCATGAACGGAAAGACATTGAGGTCCTTCATCATTAGAAGGGTGTGGTGATGCCACGTGACGCGATTAGTGAAGACACCTCCGCGTTAAGTGTAGGTAGTAGTGATATATGGTGGCAACATCGTTTGCTTCTCCTTGTGGTCCATATGATCAAAAATTTAGCAAAATGACACCTGGGTATTACGCTTCATCTTTTCTCTTCGTATCCGAGTAAGCGCTGTACTTCATCACTAACATTGAACATCGGTGTAATGTTTTGGATTACGGAAGGTTATGATTATTATGCTAATACACTTATAAATGTTACGTGTGAGTGACGAATTTGAATTTTAATAAGAATCAGAACAGAAAGTTTAAAATTTTTTCCAAGTTTTTTTATTATTATTATTTTTTTTTTTTTTGTATATCTGAGACGAAACCGCAAAAAAAAATTCTTAAATAGCATTTTTTAATTTATGAGTCTAATATGGTATTCTTAATTTTCTGGAACGTTTCCATTTAAAAATATATATATATATATTTATAAAAAATAAAGTATTTTAATAAATTAAAATATGTAAAAAAATATATATATACTGTATATAAAAATGAAAGATCTTTTTAAAATTTAAAATGTATTTTTATATCGATTTTGATGTCTAAGGCGAATATCATATTTATCTATTGGATAAATATTTGAATTTATAGGAAAAATTCGTCCAAAAATAAAAAATTAAAAACATCAAAATAAAATATCCTCAAGCTGTTGGAGGCAATTCAAATCTTCATGTATTTCTAGGCAGAAATCAATAAATAAGTAATTTAATTATACCCAGAGGTAGACGAACGATGTCACGAATATTCAAAAAAAAAAAATTCTGTTTTTCTCTTCAAAATTTACAGTTTTTCATCTTTCTATAACTTATGTATAAAACTTTTTTTTTTTTTCTTTTGAAAAATTGTCAGGATGAATAAAATTATTTTATGTTTCGACTGAAATGTAGATTTAAATCTGGAATATCGGTACTGAAACTTCATGTTGTTTTTTGTTTGCAGTTATTTCATTCTTTTGACTGACATACGGAGTGAAGAGAATTTTTCAGATTTTTCTTATGACACTGAAGGATTAATAAAAAAAAAATAATAATAAAAATGCCATCGCGATTTTTGTTGACGTTAATATTTTTGAAAAACGTGTGCACTTCAATATTATCAGCCGAATTTCGAAGAATATAAATTATTGTTTCCTTTAGCACTAAAAAAAAAATCTATATATTTATATAGAACTTCTATTTTTTTATATATATAAAACTTCTATATCCGTTAAAGGTTTTCCTCTTTTGTGATTAATTTTTTAATGAGAAAATAGTACATTTAAAATAAATTATTCTATGTTAATAAAAAGATAAATTTATACTTCTTTAGATCAATGTAATTAACTTAGTTGAAGCATCACATCTCTGCGCCATTACTCATCTATCAAAAAACTGCTCACCTTGTTTCGTTAATCAAATACATAGTCATTTATTTTAAATTACTAGAGTTTTTATTAATTATTGTGCTTATTTTACAGTTTCCTGCACTCGCTTTTTTTTTAACATAACATCTTGTTTAGATATCATACATCATTTTTTATATGACAGAAACAATGCTGATTGAAAATGTTCGATCGGCTCTTTAATCTTTTTTTGTTTTTAAAACTTTACATCATACTTGTGTAAAACATCCGAATTTTTTAAACTCTTTTAATAGATCGAATTGATTTAATAAATATATAAATGTTTATCTATGATAATTTTAATATTTTCAGTCATTTTTTCAATGCTTTGCTTTTAGCGCTAACGTCGCGAGCGAACTGTCGCTTCGCTTCGTATCGAATAATAATGTCGCATCGCAATTGCTAACGAAGAAATTCAACACACGCGCCGTTTATTAATTTCTTTATTATAATTTGATCTAATAAAGTACAATAATATAAATTAGTATCAGTCGCGCATTACTAGAGGATTTCCACGATCACTTATATACTGAGAATCAACAGCGCTCACGATCGCGAAGGTAAAATTTTACCATATGCTATTTTTTTGTTACAATTCAATTAGGAGTATATTAACATTATAAAGTTGGAAAAATTATCTATTAATTCTACATAATTGTTGTAGTAATGATGCAATTTGATTGCAGTCAGAGAAACATTCATACATTTTGTTTTGTTTTAGCATTTTTATTGTTGTGTAATACAGTAAACTAAACGTAAACATAACTCGATTTTAATGCTAATTTTAGGCTGTTATCACGAATAAAAATATTACAACTGACTCCAGCCGCAACTTCAGTTTGTTGTATACAAGCTTCGAATGCATTGTTCCAAATCGAAATGTGACCAAAGGAATCATCAGAGTAAAAAAAAAAAAAGATGTAATTTTTATAAGTATCATATAAAACCATTCCCGTAGAGTAGTAACTACCATACCATCTGGAACAAAAGTGATCTGTAGAGTGAAAATTATTCGATTAAATGTCATTCACGGCAGATGCTTTACTCGTTGTTTCTAAAGATGTGGATCATATACTGCAGTTGCAATTGTTTCACACAGCTGTTCTCTTGAATTGGGGGAAAAAAATATATAAACAAACACTATAAGAAACAAACTTTTAAAAAATTCCATAAGTGAAATAACAAACAAATCAACTTAATTAAAATAACAGGTTTTACTTTAAGAAGTGAGAATCATTAGGAGTTGTTTCATATCCAAGAAGTTTCTCGCCCGAGAGAAGAATTAACCTCATTAAGTCATTCTTCAACAACAAGTTAAGAAGACGAGCAATAAACAGTTTGCTTTACTAGCGTCCCATTAAACAATTAACATTTACATTAGTTCGTAATTAAAGTACAGAAACAAGATGATTAATACCAGTCTCTGCAGCCAGGTTAGCTTTTCCGTAGTGCTTTGATCTGCTTTAACAACTGTTAGATAATCTGGCTTTAACTTTCATCCTTTTGTGAGATAGAAGTAAACTTTTGTTTTTACTCCTCCTAATCTGACATTTTACTTTGCATTCTCTTTTAAAATGATTAATACTTTGCCATGTGATAAAGGAACGATAGCGATTTCCCTACTGTAGAAGGTGTGCTATTTTGCTTTATATAAGAAAATTGTTTATTGAAAAATATATAGAACTTATGTTTAAATGGTTAATTAACAAGCAAAATGTGATGTTTAATTCCTCGATTTTTATATGTATGCCTTTGGTGATTATTTAAAATTATCGAAAATTATTCGAATAAATTTAAGAATAGTTAACAGCGTTTATGAAAATTTTAATAATTCTTGTTTCATTTTTCATCATATACATATATAAATTAGGGAAAAAATTCTTTTACAGTTAAGAAAAACTGCCATTGAACAAAAATTAAGCTTTTTTTTTAATTTATAGGTTTAAATTAGTTTAATAAAATCCTCCACAAAACAAAAACTAGTTGATACGTCTTATATTAGCAACCAATTTTTCTCATAAACTTCTAATAAACTCTAAACATTATAATTTCCATTAAGAACTACACGGATAATTTTTCTTTTTCTAATCGACTGAATAATTCAAGAATTTTCTTTCGGAAGAGTATCGCATCGAATCTAATCTCCGTAATTCCGTGAATGGTGAAACGGTCCGACCTTTTACCAAATTAATCTTTTTATTCTTTCATCAGCTCTACGTTATCAGAACAATTAAAAAATTTGTCGTTTTTTCTTCCGAAACATCCGTAACAAAGGAAAAACAAAGAAGGAAGATAATAACAATAAATTTGTTTAGTTGATTTCCTAAGATATATGACCACACAGCTGCTATGGGCATTATATCCTAACTACATCCGTTCATTTCTACTCATTCACCAAAGCGACCGAGTAATAATGAAAGTCCGAAGAATTTAATAGGTATGCGGTCTATAATACACCTCACTATTGTTTTCAGTGACATTCGTTGCTGACATGTGCACAACGCTATTCGATTAGTGGAAAACTATCATCCGACATCTGTCGTCTATTGGACCAACGATTAACGGATCTAGTTAATGGAAAATGATTTCTCACGCCAGCAATAGAGGGAGACATTGTGCCTCATTACCTCCTCTACATCCCTTCACTCGCTGCTAATGGAGTCTGTCATTCAGTACTGAGACACTACGCTCAATGGTGTCTATTTGTCAAGCTTCTTTATGATCTTGTGCCATCGATAGTCTACTAACCGAGCACCTATTCGGGTTAAGACAATGATGTGCTCCTTTCTTCGTTTTTTTCTTCTTTTCTCACGTTGTATGAAGTGGGATTGGGTCGAATAATGAGGCTGTTTTGCCACGTAAGATTTTATGAAGTCTGCCTGGTTAAATTGACTTATCTTTGCAAACTTTCTTCAGAATTCGCTCTTTATGCAAAAACTGTACATTTTTCAAAGTTTATCGTTATAATTTTGAACAATATTCACTTTTCGCTGGAAACTGCAATATTATATTTGCATTTTGTATAAAAAAAAATAGTTGGTATTTGCATCTTTAATATATAATCTTTTTTTTTTATTTTATTCAAATCTCAATTTTAAATTATGTTATAAGAGTATGATGTGTAATTATGTTTTTAATGTGAAAGTTCGCATTT
Source organism: Androctonus mauritanicus (assembly GCA_011317285.2). Lineage (NCBI taxonomy): Eukaryota > Metazoa > Arthropoda > Arachnida > Scorpiones > Buthidae > Androctonus > Androctonus mauritanicus. Next base: position 5,210 of record WUQG02320590.1, on the reverse strand, counting down.
GAGTGTGTTCACACTCAAATGCGAACTTTCACATTAAAAAATCGTAATTACGTATACTTTTGTAATTCATTTCTTTATTTAATTGATAGTTAAGACAATAAAACGATTACAAAAAATAAGACACTTGAGGATATTTCCTTCCGAAATCCCTTTAAACCCTTTTTTTTAACAGTTCATAAGTTTACTTTGAGTTTTTACAACTCGATCAAGCTTAAGTCAACGAACTGCGACATTAAAGAAAAAAAATTTTTTTTTCTCGAAATATCCTGAGGGGCGGGCTAGGATAAAAAGCAAAGACAGATCACAAATTAAACTTCCCTCTAAGGACATGTGCACCGTCCTCTGTTTTTCGTTTAATTAGAAAGAAAGTGAAACACTTTTTAAAAGTATTCATATAAAATATATGAAGTGACAAATGTAAAAATCCCCAACATTTATCAAAGTAGTTTTAGTTGGTTTCTTTTGTTTTTTTTTTTTATACGCTAGATATTCTTTTCTTTCATTTGAAGACTTTCTGAATCATTCTCACCAAGTTAATGAGAGATTAATCTTTCATTAGTCGCTGGAGACAGTCTGGTAATGACACGTTTAACACGTCTTCAAGGTAATACTCGACGTTACTAACATAAACCAGCTTCTCAGCAAGAATAAATTCTTTTTTTTTTCTATTACGAAATGATAAAAAAAAAAAAATAATATTTCTATTTTCATTTTTTAAGTGGATTTCTTTTCAAGGTTTTGCAATTAAATGCCGAAAAAAAAAATTATCCATATTCTCTCATATTTCTGTTTTTCGATCTCGCTCAAAAACATTAATTTTAATCAAATTTAAAAGGATCAAATAGATTTTCTGATGAATTTAGAAGTTGAAGTAGCAATTCTGGTAGATAACCTCAATCGAAAGAAGTAATAATAAGACTTTTTAGCAAGTTTTATCTGCAATGTTACAGAAAACTACGTTTATTAAATTTTAATTTTTACATTTAATAAAAACTAACACGAAAAGCACAAAATATAAAAGTATTAATGTGTTATTTGTTAAATAATCGTGATTTTGTAAAAAATAAATTTTTTAAAACTTCATTTTATTAGCGGTAAATTCGTGTTAGGAAGGAAACAAACCGAACTACTACAGGATTGATGTTAATAGATTGTAACACAAATTGTGCATTTTAGAAATTTATTAAATTAAAATTGGTCGTATATATATATATAGATATATCGTCCAAAATTTGTTAGACATAAAAATTTTCGATGGAATGCCATTTAAAATAGCAACAAGCAACTAAATTGCTAATTCTCGCATCGCCGGTTTGCATTTAATAGAATGCTATTATCTCTTCTCCCCACAACAGATTTAGAAGTATTAAATCTTTAAATCATCTATAAAAACATATTTTCTTTTTAAAAAACCTCATTAAACAAAAATGGGCACTTCTCGGAGCCCATAATTGGAACATCTTTCTACCCGCATTGTTATTAACAGGTAAACTAACAAATCGACAGGGAGTAATGGGCAAGATCGGAGCCCGGGGCTCTGTCTATTGACCGATGTTTAGCCACGAAGATATACGACTATTGATGGTGGTATTGTCATAGGACCGAATAGAAAAAAAAGGTCCACGGCTCGGTTTCTATGACAACGTCTATATGGATCACGTGATTCTTCTATTACGGATGACTGGAGATCTCGGGAGGGAAATATGTTTTTGTCAATATGTCGCTGGTTAAGTCATCTTTAGAGAGACAAGAAGCTTTCTGCCGTTTGACTAGTGGACACACAGTGACAAATGGGTGACATTTATTTGAAAAGTTTACAGACGAGTAAAAAAGCGATGGAAATCATGTGTTTTCTTTTGGCAGTACGAACGAAAATGCTTATTTTTCTGAATTTACTGTTTTCTCTTTTACTATGCGGAATCTTAAACGTCAATTATTATTCTGGGATTTTGACATATTATTAATTTTAAGCTTCTTATAGAGATGTTTATTAATTCCATTATAATAATTATGAACTCCTTTGCATATATCACCGATTTCTATCTTCATATTTTATATATTTTATAAACCTATTAAATTTTAATGAGGCATCTTCGCTGTTAGACTGCACTAATTCGTAAAGTTGAGAAAAGTACCCAATAAATCAAGATAATAACGAACAAATAGTATGAACGATAACCTGCCAGTTGTGTGTATATATTCATATATTTAGTTGTAGAAGACATTCGACTTCCCCATATGATGGTGTAAATGTATTATGTCCTCATAATGTCACCTCAGGGACGGACTTATATTAAATTATAGAGAGAGAGAAGGAAGTGATATTTGTTTCACTTTGCGAATACATACAATCGATGCATAAATTTGTGGAAGGTTGATTCACTTGGAATATATATATATATTACTACCTATTTTCTTGTTTCAATTTGCGTTTGGTTAACAGAAGTTGAAATTCGTTTGTTCGAATCCTATCTCTGCATCTCGGAAGTTTTATGAAGTTTTTAAATTCAAAATTTAGAATTAAAGTAAAAAAAGAGAGTTTTAGATTAATCGAAAATAGATTAAATATGAGATAGTTGCCTATTTTATGTAACATTCGCGAATCTACCAAATTATACGAGTCTATATTTCTTAATTTCTTATTTATTAAAAGTTAGCGAGGATAGAAAAGTATATATGGAGTCAGATCAAAAACCGAATTGCTAATTAAATTGAAAAAACTTTATCGCCTACCATATAAACTGTAAATTAAACACTTAAAAGTTTGATCATTTGGCAATGGGGAACATCGAAGCCGAACTCGTTGATGCGGAGTAGAAAGATAAGAAGAAAATAATCTCAACGTCGACTGTTCACTCAGGAGATGATGATAAGTGGAAATGTCAGGGTGTACCGATAAGTCACAGTCAGACAGGGACCTATCGTTGCCATCCATCAAACTAGAAGGTCGGTGCGAAGATTCCGATCAGAAACTTGCACGAAAAAGAGCAAAGTCGATCTCTATCTTTTTTTCCCACTCTTCTCCATCCCATCGGTTGAAGAGTAACGGAAAAATTCGAAATCCCTGGTAAACTTCAAATGGACTAGTTAAAGGTTCTTTACGCTGAAGATAGTATCACTATGGAAACATCATCCCAGATCGGATCTGTTCGGTAAAGACACGTTGTCACGTGTCTGCCGGTGACACCTCGGGAAAGTTAAGAGACATAAATTGACCCCCTTTTCTCGTCACAGCTGGTTCTGATGACAATGTACTCGTAAATGCAGCTAATGGAATTTTGTTAGTCAGCTGTCTGCCATAGAGTCTGTCTAGCTTCTTCTCACAAGCTAGCCTTCTATTTAAATATGACTTTTAATGAGTCGAGTATTTAAAATAAGTAGCTTAAAGAAAGTTTGATGATATCTAAAGTTTTGATAGTTGATGGGTTTATGAGTAACTTCTATAATGATCCGTTCGACATTAATTTCTTTTTTTTTTTTTTTCTTCTCGCAAATCTATTTGGAAGGATAATTATAAATTTTAATAATTTAAAATTTAGACGGCGAGCCAAATTGCTTGCTTTCTAACTTGAGAATGAGAAACGATCTAATATAAGTTACTATATATTTTATATAATGCAATATAGAAGTCTTTATATATTCCCTTTAATTTTGTATTGTATATATATTTATTAACGAATTTAATATAATTTATAAAAATAATTAAATTTATTATGAGATATATAAGTTTATCAGAAATGCAAAATTTTTAACTAATCCCATAAAGAAAAGTTATTTAAAACTCATTAGCAACATTCCGAAATTAAAATTAGCTTAATATACAACTGATCCGAAAATATATATATATATATATATATAGCTGTTAACTCAATAAAAATGTAGAATATTTTCTGTCAACATTCGGAGTTAATTAAAAAAGAAAAATCCGAATTAATGGCAGAAGACGAAAACTAAACAATCGACATAGAATAAAGAAGATAATTTTTGGAAGCCATTAAACAACGTTCTCTCAATTGAATTGAAGGCAACATATTTATAGCCTTCTAGGGAAGTATCGGATTCCGATAGTCTTTTTAATACGTAACTGATAGAGTGCAGCATCTCTTTTAACAATCCCGCTCTGGAAGGAAGATGGGAGTTGACAGGTGAAAATTGGGAACCGATACAGTAAAGAGTACACACTTCATTTTCTCTATCGGATATTTTATTGTATCTTGCATTGATTTGTAGGAGCTTTATCTTTCTGTCACCAAAGTACTTATCTCGGTAACAGGTAAAATACTTAAGAGAGATTGTTTACATATCGATACCCGTTGCACCCGGAAAATTGAGTCTTACCATTTTATATCGACTACATCTGCAATTTTGTAAACTTTACTATATTTTCTTTCTCCTTTTCTTTTTTTTTCACGCTTTTATAGGATATGAATGCAAAATTGAAGATTTTCCTACGTGTATTTTTAGGAATTTGATGGAATATTTATATGTTGATTGCTTTGTTTATGTTATATTTATTTGCTATTTTCTTTTCATGATTACGTTTTTTATAACAATCTATTTACTTAATTGCTTTATCGATTTAGAAATATTTTTTGATTAGTTTTACTTAATATTTTCATAAATAAATAACACATAATATAGTTTTCATTTAATTCTATGTTTTAATTATTATTATGTATGCTTCACAGAAAGACATATCCTGTTAAATATCAGCATAACGATCCTCTCTGTAAACCTACAACATAAAAAATACAAATTATACTATTGTAGTAAAATGAAAAACATTTTTTTCTTTTTTTTTAAATTCTTTTATATTTTCAATATATTTATTAATTTATTTATAAATATTTATTTCAATTCCATATTTTCTATTGATTGTAACGCTAATATTAATATTTCTGGAATTTTATGAATTTTACTATTTATTTTTGCACATAATATTATTCTGAGAGATTTTCAGATCTTCATCTTTTAGAGACTGAATTGTTTAATGATTTTAGAATAATCCACTTAGAATAATATTTTATGTAATTTTTCCCTTTAATAGAATATATATTTAAATATTTTTTTTCTTCTTCGACTATAGTAATCTTGATAAACTTTTAAAATAATAATATTTATGTGATTTATAAAATTAATGTTATGAAAATAAGTATCAGAGTCGATTTTAATTTTTGTAAATCTACTGGGATTTCTAAACATGACTGATG
>WUQG02320479.1:0-18988 GCA_011317285.2 Androctonus mauritanicus | reverse complement strand
TTTCATTTTAACGTTAAAATCTCACTTGTACATAATTTTTATCAACCCTCTTCAAAAACGTATAAACGGGGTTCTACAGTGGTGTCTCTCTCTTTTTTTTTTTTTTTAAAAAAAAAAGAAAGAAAATTACTGTACAACTTTTAGGATATATATATGTATTCAGACTGTTTTTAAAAACAGACTTAGCAAACTGATACAGAGCAAGATGATCTTATTTAATGAACTTTCTTCTAATAAGATCTTTCCCTGAGGTCTTACTAATCTCCATTTTCGAGAAAGCAAGCAGTAATTCACCAGTTGTTAATAGGTGCTATTAATTAACTTTCTAAAAGAACTAGACTTTTTAACATCTATCGAATAACGAGTTTAAAAGTAGAAAGACAATAATTTTGCATCCATTTGTAAAGTTATAATCATCATTAATTTTTTTTTCACCATTTTCTTCTTATAACTCGATTCCGAATGATAGCAATGATCAATTAATTATTATCTTTTATTTAAATAAATTTAAAATTCAGCTGTTTAATCTTTTTTTTTCGCTGATAAACATATTTTTTCCGGTTACTATCGCATAATTTATTCATCGTTTCGAGTATTGAAAAATGCTTTAAACAGAGAAATAAACATTTAAAAAATAAAATATTTCATCAAGATAATCGAATTCGTTACTAATGCCACGAATAATTATAATAATAATAAATAAAATATAACTTTCAGAATTAAGAGAAATTTATTGTTGATGATGATGATGCTGAATGAATCAGAGTAAACACTTTTCTAGTAAACATTAAAACGTTTTAAATTATGCATATTTAATCTCTTTAAATAATTAAAAGAAAAGAAAAACATCTTAAAGAAAAACATCACAAAAAAAAAGTAATATATAAAATATGTATAGCATTTTATTGTTGAAATAAGAAAATCAAGTGCAGCAGTTTCAGTTTAAACAAAACACAGTAAACGTTGCAGACACAAGTATCTTTTAAGTTCTAAATTATCATTTTCTATAAACTGCAAGCAAAATTTGCTTGGAAAGCTAAATATCTTTTTAATTCTCTACGTAGATATATATATATTTTTAAAATTAATTTCGATATAATTATGTATAAATGCAATGAAGATCGTTTTAAAACTGTGTAAAAATTTGAGATTTTCATTTTTAAATTCAAATTATTCTTCTTTTGCCGAGCAGTATTAATATCTGTGGTAGTATGGCAGCATTATATCTAATATGTTTGGTTCTCTACCTAACGCACTTCAGTAAAAATTTCAAAATCAAATTATTCAGCCTTAGTAGTAAGATAGGGAGGTAGAAGTGCAAGAATAGCGGTGTCATGGCGGGATGACGTCACTGTCGCTGTTATAGTGGGATGAAAGTTGTTTCCGGCATAGCTGTGCAAGAATAACAATAACACTTCTATTCGTGCACTTGTATGCAGGAAACAACTTTCATCTCAGTATAATAGAGACACTGTTATTCTTACACAGCTATGCCGGAAACAACTTTCATCCCAAGATAACAGCGACAGTGACGTCATCGCCGCCATGATACTTCTATTCTTGCACAGCTATGCCGGAAACAACTTTCATCCCAATATAACAGCGACAGTGACATCATCACCGTCATGACACCGCTATTCTTGCACTTCTACCTCCTTATCTTACTACTAGCCTTCCAGCAGCCAAATTCGATCAAATGTTTTTGTTTGATTTGTTTTCCGAGATCTTTATTGCTATAGCAAAAAAATTTGAGTAAGGGAAAAGACCCATATATTGCATAGTAGCTTAATATCGATTACCTCAATAATTCACTCGAAAAGTGTTGCATCTGCCAACAAAGTTTTAAACCCTCCTTAGTCAAATTATGATGTTTTGTGTATTTTATGAAGATCTGAGATTTTTTGTAGTGATATAGAAAATAATATTTGACTTTAAAGTAAGCTATATATTAGAATGTATAATATATCGATTGAAACTATGAGAATTATAGGTTCTTCAACATGTAGAGTTGCCAAAAACTCTAATAAAAGACACCCCTGCCCAAAATCTATAACTTTTTATTTTAAAGATAATATATACATTTAGTTACAAATAAAAAACAAAATGTTTGATAAAATAAATAAATATTCAATAAACAATTCAGTTTAAATATGTAAATAAATGTGTTAAAAGAAAATTTTAGATGAGATCATTCAATGTTTAGCCATGGTAAACAAAGTGAACTCAATGGCAACTTCATCTGTGAGTGTGAAAAGCGTGACAACAAAAATAAGCGGAAATTTTAAACCTTAAATTATTCACTGTAATTTTAAAGCATGAAACAAATATTTAAATCTACAATATTCTATATGCATATTAAAACGATTTTTTTATATACATATTATATTTAATTTATTGCAGATAAGTAAAATAAAGGAATTTTCCTGTTTAGAAAAGGACAAGGACTTTGAACTACAAATAAAGTATTGTGTTTTGAAATAAAGGACGCGGTTGGCAACCCTATCACCATGTTATATATTAACAGAAAGCTCTTTGTTTGAATGAGGCTAGAAGTTAATGTTTGGAAACCATGGCAGTTGCCTAATATTGGATACCGAGAGTGCTCCTATTATCGGATAGCCACTATTCGGATATGTATTTCCTAAGCTTCTTTCTTCTCACCAGATTCCGAAAGAGAAGGAAAGGAGAAAATGGGACCCAGAGGCAATGAAAGCAGCCGTCACTGCAGTAAGAGAGAAGAAAATGGTGACGTGCACGAGTGCTTCAGGAATTTTTGTGCCCCTTATTATAGCTCCTCTCAACTTCCATAGCCTGTTCTAATGTAACTCAAGGAGAAAAAAAGCCACCAGTCCGAAAACAATTATCATCAACCAAAGGAAAAAAAATGGAGAGCAAAAGATCCTGAAACTAAATCTTCCTCGGATGAAGAAGCTATTCTTGTGTCTATTGATGAAGAGGAAAGTGCAGATGAGGAATGCATATATTGCATTACAGCCTACAGTTCCGATAAATCAGGAGAGCAATGGGTCCGATGTATTAAGTGCTGTTGCTGGAATTATGAATTATGTATCGGGATTGAAAAAGATGAATGGAAATCCTATGCTTGTGATTTTTTCAGGTCTAACTAAAGCTGTGGAATAATATTTTCTGTCCTGTTACAAATACATTCCATTGTTTATTAATAAATATAGGCTAATGTGTTATTTATCTTCTTTACCTATTGAAATGTATTGTCTGATATTAAGAAGTACTACTATCCGATATTATTACCATGATTTCTTCTAAATTTCATTATCTTATTCTGGTGCTTTCTTTTCCTTGCTTTTCCTTTAAAAAACTGGCTAACATTGATAAATATAGGATGAACAAAGTTAGCATAGCATTTGACATGCAAGTTTTGGTATGTCAAATGCTATTTTTCACTGATAAACTTATTTTAATAAAAAAAGTAGCCGATATTTGGTTCCTTTCCTTTATACTATAACTCCCTTATTTTCATATAACATGCATTTCGAAATGATGATAAAATAACAACAGGGAATACAGATAAATAGTTCTGGTATTAAAAGCTGCCCAAAAGGTTAAATTGAATGAGATCCATCATCAGGTTTTGAATATCTTCAACAATTCGAGATATTTACATATTTATCGAACCCATCAAATTTTTATGCAAATTTTTGTCACACTTTCGGGTCCTGTGTCCCAAACCTTACACAATGTTGATAGAAACATAGTATTGACACGATCCTATCCGATTTTGGTGGCTTTAACTCTTTATCGGCAACGACGTTGAGCTAGACTAGCTTTTCTCAATCTTTTTATCCGAAATTTATTAAAAATAATTTCAATTTAAATTATTAAAATTATTTCAAGGGTTGGAAATTTTCGGATCTCAGGAAATCCTCACATAAATAAAAATTATATCTATAGTTCAGGGTGCATTAGCATGATCAGAGAAGTTGTAAATATAATAATCCAATAATAATTGCCAATATTCTTTTAAGTTTATAAAATGAATTTTTTTCTGTGGATTTGTTTATTTTGGCCAATTAGCATTCTCTTTTGATATCTTCCCTTCCCATAAAGTAGTCTATATCAACTCTAATATATAGTAGTAGAAGAAATTTCAGTTTTTTCATCTTCAAGAAACTTGCACAAAGATACCCAAAGTTATTCTTACTGTATTGTATATTGATACTTATTTTTTATTGCGCTCTCCTGGAATCCTTAGCAACTTCTCACTGAACTTTAAAGTTCCGTGGAAGTTGCTAAGAGTTCCACCAAAGATCGCGAAAAAGAAACGTTTCTAGCGTTTCTTGATGAAAAAAAAGTTGAGAAACGTTGAGCTAGACAGTAAAATGACACGTGATAAGTCATATTACGTGACCTTTTTCGCTTTTAACACCGCAATCGCTTAACGTGAAAACTTCGGACGTGGTACATTAGACTCACAGTGAAATTCTCTTCCAATCGAGTATTTACTCAAATTCTCCTGTTGAATTGATGCTGAGATTTGTCACACTTTCGGGTCCTGTGCAATTACTTGATCAAAAAATTGTAAAATTTCCAATATGGTGTATTGGAGCCGAATTTTACTCAATGGGTATTGTATTGATGAAGCTAAAACTTTGAAGTTTTCTAAAGCTATTATCCAGAATGGGAATTTTTATTATTATTTTTTTATATCTAGTTTTGTTATTAAAATATGCAAATTTTTGTCAAGAACGAGAAATTTCAACTAAACCACCAGATTCAGCATCAAAAAAGCTCTGAAAGTATGCATACATTTTTGTCTAAAATCTTACCGGAGCTATAATAATCTGCAAAAACAAGTTTTTGACAAGTCATATGACTTATATAGAAACAAAATTGAATGATCTGTTTAAGTTTGAATTTATTTTCATAAGATTCAACATCAAAAGTTGTGTCGATAAATTTTCATACATATAGTTTAAATAGTTTTCAAGTTATATTTCTTGTAATTAATCGATTTTTATTATGTGATGGATTTTACTAAAATTTGTCTGAATGCTTTGCTTCATAGCAGTTTTTCTTCAGGAAATTTAAATACTTTGCATACATTTAAATCAAAAAGTTGATCAATTCTGTAAGCATTGTACTCTTAGGACGTTTTTGAAATTTTAAATTTGAGTACTACTCAATAAAGTGATACTATTCAAAAAGTGAGTAGTACCAACTTATTAAAAAATGCTCTCAAGAGAAAAAGAATATATTTTTTTAGAAAAGGTATAAAAATTGGAGAAACCGAGGTTTCCAACTAAAAAATGCCAAACAATTGCTGATGAAAAAGGAAGAGATAGGAGGCCTCAAAAAAGTGCCCAGTAGTTGATTTAAAATGAAGGGACTGGAATTGTTTAAAACTAACTTCATTGTTCTGCCTTTGATAAATTATGATTAAAGCAGCTTAACTTATTCAAACTTTTAGCTCTAATTCGTGATCAATAGCCTTAACAAGGTAAAACGTCCATTTGAGTGGGAAACTGAGCTGAATTGGGCTAGTCAGTAAAATATATTCTGTACTTCTATTTTTCAGAAATATTGTGCATCAGAAACATAAATGCATCACTTATACTGCTAGTGTTAATCTTACTGAATATCTATGTTAATCAATAAATCAAGCAATAAAAAAGAATTAGTCAAGTACATACACATAAGTTATGCATGTGTGCACACAATGTCACATGATAGTTAGGATTGCCATGAGAACATTTGAGGAATCAAGATCCACTACACTTCACTTCCCATGCTAGCTAGAAAAAAAGAAAATAAAGAAATTATGCACTGTATAGTGGCACATAAATTGAGCAAGGACATTATTTGGCCCACTTACTTTATCCGAAAACCAATTGGATATATGTACCAACTATATATGTAGAAAACAGCAAGAAGCAACAAGTCTCTAAGCTGCATGGAGTAAGGGACTACAGTAAAACCTCGTTTAACGTTATTTCACTATAACGTTATTCAAATTTTAAATATTTTTTTCTGTAAAAAATTGATGAAAAAATTTTTTTCAAACTTAAAAAAATTTTTTATAATTATTTTTCGATGCACAAATTATGATTGAAATCTATTTACGTTTATTTAATTTTATTTTCAAACCTTTGTATTATTTATGTAATTGTGAATTATATATTAAACGAATTTCATAAAATGTAATAAACTGTTTTTATTTTTCATCGTTCCATATTTTTGCTAAGACGTATCCCGTTTAACGTTACCAAAATTTTTAAATGGCATCCTTCACGTTAAGCGAGATATTGCTGTATATCCATCACTGATGCATAGTATTTCTGAAAAAACTTGAGGCGCAGAATATGTTTTTCAATCAGTCCAACTCAGTTCAATTGTCTACTTAACTGGATCAATCGAAACGTGTGGTCACTTTTTGATTGGAAATCTCTAGTTCCCCAACTTTTATATCTTTAATTATTTTATCCATGAAAACATATTCTCCTTTTTACCTGAGAGCATTTTTCAATAAATTTATTATAGTGTCACCATAATATGTTCTTCAGATGTTTAAAGAAGCTGGATGTCTCTCCTGCATGCAGTATGAAATGGCACTTAAATTAATTGTTAAAAATTTATCGATTGCTCAGACATTTTTTCAAACTTATAAGCAAATAAAAAATTTTGGAAATGAAGAATGAAAAAAATTATTATTTTTAAGAATACTTCTCTTTGTAAATATATTTTGTTGTTATATATTTTGTCTATATATATTGTTCTTTTCAAGAATATAGGTACAGTATTAATCTCTGTATAACACATTATTATCTTTGTGAAATTTTATGCAATTTTTTTTTAACATATTTTGAATTAATTTGGAAAATTTTAAAAGTGTTACGTGTATAAATTGAACAATAAATTTTTAAATAAATTTTTTTTTATTGTTTATAATTATTATGCATGTTTATAATCATAAATCTGAGAACTCGAATTATTCGACTGGAGATTTTTGGTTTCATAAAAAAAATTCCAGTCGAATTTTAAATTTTGATTAATATTCGATAACTTATTTTTGGCATTAATCTATTCATTAAAAGTTGATAATTTACATATCCTTTCATCTGTATACAGTATATAAACCTATATATGTTTGCATGTGATACAAAAATGCAAAAATAATAACTCGTACGCGATAGATTAATTATTAAATATATTTATTTTTTAACACAGTATAATAAATTTTAAAATTTATAAAGGATTGATAAATATAGAATAATAAATTTTTGGAATTCTCTTTTGTGTGTATGTGTGGTTTTTCTTTTCTTTAATGGATAAAAATTCCCAATGCAACATGCAATTTTATTTGGATGAAAATTTGCAACTATATTATCCGATGGAAGAAAACCTGCTTCGTCTCTAATATAACTAAATAATTTAGTTTAAAAAATATTTTTTATTCTGATAATTTTTTCTTCTAACTAGCTTGTAAGAAAATAATAATAATAATAATAATAATATAACTTTCCTTCCTTTATACGTTTTTTTCGAGAAGAAAAATAACATAATAATGGAAGTTAATCATAATTTTTAACAAGATTGATGCATAAAAACAGTTCTTTAATGCAATTTTTATAGTAAGGTTTCTGGTTCTTTCTACTTAACATGAAATGAGATCATTATTCTGAGATTTGAATGAATCACTTATGGCTGTATATAAGTGCATTCAGACTCATATCTCATTAAAGATAGATCGTTATCAATAAACGTTCTTTTACTTAGTAAGTACGCTTGTTCCGTTGAGAAAAGAAACAAAGTAAACAGATAGTTAAATTAAACTGGAGATTAAAGTTGGTTACAAAACGTATATTCGAAATTTTTATTTAATTACTGTATAATTGTAAAATCAGGAAGAAAGAAAAAGTTTTTTTATGTATAGAACAGCATAACATGCTTTTTTAAATCTCATTCTCCGAAAGCAATTTATGTCTCAATCTACTGCATTTATTCGAACCATTACCGCATCAAGTTAATTGTTGTAATGGCTCCTCTAACTGCATCAGAATAGAAAAAAAACAGAAAGGTATTCGGCTTTTATCTCACTAAACATTCCATTCTTCTCATATTTTCCGTGACTTTCTGCTTCCCGATTGAATATGATGGACGAACAATGATTCGACTCTGCAGCCAACATATAAAAGACTATTTTAAATTATTAATAAAATCACCTTTAAGAATATTTTAACTCATTAATTATGTTTAAAATTAATATTTAATGCTGCGATTTTTTCCTGCTTTAAAGGGTATTCACTTACGAATATATCACAGATAGAAATATTTTTTTTTGTATATTTTTAAGTAAAAAACATCGTATTTATAAAGCAATATTACCTTGAGTGATCGCATGATAGAAGAGAAGACGGAAAGATAATTAATTGTCAGAACAAACATAAAGAAACCAAGAAAACTGGACCAAGAGTTCTTCTAACAAACTACAGCAATCGTTCTTTCTTGATTAGTGTTTGATCAGTTCGACCAAAAAATTTCCGATCGGCAAAAGACATTACCTTCTATTAATCTTAAGTAACAAATGGAATGTTATCTAGAAAACGGTTTTTCATGATAAATTCTAATCACTATAATCGCTGTAAAGGTTCAAAAATGAGAAAATCGTTTTATCGATCTCTAAACTTTGTTTAATATACAAAATTATGATAATGTTTTTAATGTTACGTTTGTGGGAATAAATATGGTAATTTATATATACATATATCAAAATTAAAAAAAAAAATTAAACATTCTGTTAATTTTGATATATATATATATATATATTTCTTTGATCAAATTTTCGACATAATTGCTTTAATTATTTAGTGTCATAATTCATAAAATGTAACCTGTTGATGCAGATTTTAACGGAGTTTATTCTGATGCAGAATTAAAAATCCTAAGTTGACGATTTAATTATTATAATTTAGATTAATTAGAAAAGCCTGACAAATTAATAAAACCTTGTTTTTAAAACGCGAACGTTTATACAAGACAGAAATAAATTTTTATATATTTGATTGCAGCAATTAGGTACTGTATCGATCGATACAAAGAATGAATTTTTCTGCACAGGAAAAAAAATATATATATATATATTCGAATTTATTTATGTCTAGATGAAAAAAAAAAATAGGAATAAAAATGAACATCGAATCAAACAAGATTGTCTTCTATCAATAATGCCCTGCAACCAAAAGTGATGAGTAGATTTGGATAGTTTGTTTACATCTACCTTACCAAAAGTGGCGAAGAAGATTTCTGTGGGAGTGGTGCCAACTCACCAAAATTGATGAGTAGATTGGACAGTTTTGATCAATATCATTCGTTACTTTTAAAATAATGTTAGAATTAAATTTTACAGATTGCAGTTTTTAAAAAGTGATATAGTATAGGAAAGTCCAAACTACAGAAAAAAATAAAAAAATGTTAATCTTACTGTACCAGTTTTATTTTTTTAATTTTCACATTTTCAAAAAAATTTTTTTTCTTTATTATTAAGATTTTTACAGATTAATATATTCTTGCTAAAGGGCGATTTTAAAAATAAAATATATATTTAAAAAATCCTTTATCATAAAATAAAATATCTACATGGCGAAATTCTGTATTTATACCAAAGGCTAGAATTAAAATTTCAATGCCTTGAAAATTTATGATTTTTCTTTACAAATAAATCTGAATTGAGAATTTCATTTCTCGTTAAAAAAATTATTAAACTTAATTATTTATCTTATAACATGATTTATTTTAAGTACCAATCCAATATTTGCTTGACTAATTGATACTTTTTCTTGAAAGATCGTTCCTAGATAAGAAATTTATTATTTCGAATGAAAATTTATCTCTTGTTTAATTTATGTTATTATTTTTAATAGTAACAATTTTGATTATTTCTATATATATTGATTAACGAATGTTTTCAAGTTTTAGTCTATAATTAACCAAAATATTAATTTTTCTTAACAATTTTTTACTTTGAGCCGTTAAATTTTCATCAAAAAGATATCCAAAGCTACCGATGTTTATCAAAGACATTATTTTATATATATATTTTTTTCATCAGTTTTATGATTGAATAAATTATAAATATTAAATTAATATATACAAGGAATTCATTTTTTAAGGGATACACTATTCACTATTTTAAGGGATTCATTTTTTCACTATTTTAAGGAATTCATTTTTTCACTATTTTAAGGAATTCATTCACTTTTTTTCACTATTTTAAGGAATTCACTTTTTTTTCGCTGTTTTAAAAAATTCACTTTTCTTTCTCATTATTTTAAGAAATTCACTCTTTCTTACTATTTTAAGGAATTCATTCACTTTTTCACTATTTAAAGGAATTCAGTTTTTTCACTATTTTAAGAAATTCACTTTTTTCACTCTTTTAAGGAATTCGCTTTTTTTCGCTATTTTAAAGAATTCACTTTTTTCACTATTTTAAGGAATTCGTTTTTTCCTTCATTATTTTAAGAAATTCATTCTTTCTTACTATTTTAAGGAATTCATTCACTTTTTCTCACTATTTTAAGGAATTCATTCACTTTTTCTCACTATTTTAAGGAATTCATTCACTTTTTTCGCTATTTTAAGGAATTCACTTTTTTTCACTCTTAAGGAATTCACTTTTTTTCGCTATTTTAAGGAATTCATTTTTTTCCCTCATTATTTTAAGAAATTCACTCTTTCTTACTATTTTAAAGAATTCACTTTTTTCACTATTTAAAGGAATTCACTTTTTTCACTATTTTAAGGAATTCACTTTTTTCACTATTTTAAGGAATTCATTCACTTTTTTCCACTATTTTAAGGAATTCACTTTTTAAGGAATACACTATTCACTATTTTAAGAAATTCACTTTTTTAATTGCCCACTGTCAAACACGGTTCTGCGAATTCAAATATGAAATCAATCCTGATGCATATAACCGAATTCCATAAATCAGAAATGATACAAATAATCCATTAAAATCAAATTTATATTAAAATTTTACTTGCCATTTTGATCTTGTTTAAAATATTTGAAACAGGCGTGTGTATCCAGGATTTTTCGAAAAAAAAAGAAATGCGAGAAAAAAATCATTCTCTGTGATCATATTAATGACTATACACAGTACGTATATTTTAAAATTAAAGAATATTGATTAAATTATAATTTTTTTTTGTTTGAATTTTTAATCACAACGATAATAAATCGAAAAATTTCATTGCTAGAGGGACCATAACACTTCCTAGATATGAATAGTCCACATGGTATTTAAAAGATACAGATTTCTTTGACAGGTTTTGTTAGAGAACTTTTGATATTCCAAGAATATTTTGCATATAATTTTATTTTAATCGAATGCCTACTTTCAAAAAAATAAAAATGATTTTAATTTAAAAGTGAATAATTTTTTTCCAAACGCCCACTTTCTTAAAATTTAATTTTTTAATTTATTTTATTTAAATCGTTAATTAATAAAATATTCTCGATTAAATTCTTACTTATATTTTTATGAAAAAAAAATATATATATATATTATTTTTATTTTTCCAAGTATTAAATTTTCAAACTATTGATATTAAACGAAAAATGCAAAATTAAAAAAAGTATAAAAATTTACAAACTCGTGAAACACTTCACTAGTTGTAAGTTTAATTGTAAATTAAACGAAAACATTCGAAAAATTTTCATTTAATCAATAATTCAAAAATTTAATATTAATTTATTAATTTAAAATGCGTGTTTTCAAAGAATTTATTATATTAACGTGTTTTAATGTTTACTGGGCATCATAATAAATTTCTTAAATTTTTTTTTTTTTATTTATCGATTTAGGAAAAATTAATTTATTGAAGATAATGAATAAATTTAATATAAGAAGTAAATATTTTTAACGGTTTGTATTCAGTTTATCGTTACATAAAATTTATTAAATTTTTATAAAATGTTTTTTCAGATAATATTATCAAAATACTGATTTATTCAATGAATATTGGTAACATAATATGTAAATACTGCATGAAAATTTAATTTTCATAACTGGGAATACTTCTTCAATGCATATTTATTATGCATTAAACACCGTAGGTAGCATGAATATCTACTTCAAAGTACAAATATTAGAAATATATATATTTATATTTTACAAATAACAGAATTTATAAAATATAAATATATATAAGTTTATTTGAAAGAATTTCGTTCAAATAATTTTAATAATTAATCAGTTTTATTAGTTTATTTATGGAATGAAAGCGCGAGTTTTATAAAATCGCCATATTCATCTGACTTGCCTTTTTTGTGACCCACTTATAACTTTTGAACTAATGGGCAGATTTTCATAAAACTTGATAGTTAAGTTCTGCAATTAGAAGGGATCTTATATTTATCATTAAATTCTCTAGCTTAAGCCATTTAAAAATTTCGGACAATCAAATTTTTCAAATATTCTCTTAATATATCCTGAATTACTTATTAAAATTTTATTAAATTAATCGGAATGATGAAAATATTAAATATGATTTCGATGGCACATTACTCGGCCATTGAACTTCAATCAGTCAAAAATGGCGGACATTTAAATTTCAGCAGTTTTTCTTAAATAAACTATTTGATGAAAGTTCATAAAATTTACTAATTTGGTCAGCATGTTAATGAAAAATTTGAAGTAAGTTTAATCTTGTATTTGCATCTTTTAAAAAATGGCGAACGTTCAATCTTCTGATATTCTTGTAATAAATTTTTATAGCATTTAATACATAGATTTACGACATTAAAAATGATTCTGATGATACATATTTTAATCCTAAATCTTTAATCAATCCAAAATCAAGATCATTTTCGGAAGGTAGGCGGTTAATTCTTTCCAAACTTCTTGTTTATTTTTATTCTACTAAGCATACAGTTTTATATAATTACATACATTTTTAAATTTAAAACTCAGAGAAGAAAATAAATGATTTTCTACTTCACTCTCTTCTAAAGGTTATGTTATACATATATGAATTAACTTTTATTTTATTTTTTATTAACAATAGAAGTTTACGTTTTATTGTGTGTAATCTATTGTATTTTACACAATTACGACAAATAAAGGGAACATTGTGCATGATGGAATAAAAACCAAAGAAATATTTTATATCGGATTCATTACGAAAACAATATTGTTTAAAAAAATATTAAATAAATAGAGAAAAACATTAAATATCGAATAACCACATTGAAGATAATAAAAAATATCTTGTTAGTTTGTTAATTATAAAAATTTAATTTTATATTTAATTATAAAATTAATACAGTAGAACCCCGTTTATACGTTTTTGAACAGGATTGATAAAAATTACGTACAAGTGAGATTAACGTTAAAACGAAACTTTTTATTTCAATTTTAAATGTTGAAAAAATACGTTAAAACTTAAAATTTAAAAAAGTTAAACTACATACTGTGTTATATATGTTTTTTCCATACATTAAAACTTAAAATTAAGAAATTTAATTAACCATGATGGGCAAATACAGTTATTTTGGCATAAAGAAAGAATCGATTGTAGTTAATTTTTTGGATGCAATGCTACAATGAATGTAGCATTGCATCCAAAAAACCAACTACAATCATTGATCAACTCTTCATACGCAACTACTGTACACATCTTATCATCATTAATGTTTTTTGATCTTATGTAATGTTGTGTTACTTCCAGTGTAACGCAACGTTACGTAACGTGGGTAGAAAGACTGGTGAGAAAAGTTTTGGTTTTACTTCTGTGTTCATTCTACTTTCTATTTGGTAAGATAATGCAGTGTACAGTATAACAAATTGTTCCTTGGTCGGAAAAGTTTGGCCAAGATTTCTTGTATTTTATGTATAAGCGCGACCAAATCACTCTGGGGGAATAAAAATAAAAGCGTACCAATGCAGAAACGTATAAATGGAAAAGGTGCGAGTGGGATAATTTTATGCGCAAAATCGAAAAAGTATACAAAACACAACGCACAAATGCGAAAAATACAGAGCGAAAAACGTATAAACGGGGTTCTACTGTAATTTCTTTTTTATATAGGAGTTATGGAAAGATCGTTTATTTCTTTAAAAGTTCCATTTAAAATACTATAATATTTTTTACTTTCTGATAATATTTCTGGAACAAAATTTGCATGGTCTCCAAATAATTTAATAGGAATTGTATTAAATCAATTTTCTTTAGAAAAGACTTTTCCCGCGATATTCAAGCGTTGGTTGTTTAGATCTGAGAAAACAATTGAGAAATAGCATTCTGCTGAATTTAGTAGGTAATAAGACGCACTCGTTTGCCGCTGGATATGCTTTACAGTTATTTATTTATTTATACAAATCAGATATATTTCAAATTAAATATTGGACACTATCTGACAGGAAAAAAAAAATCAGAGCCATAAGTAATAATGCAATCATTTTAATTAGTTTGTCTATTAATATAATTGCAAATTTATGACTATATATATATATATATATATATTTATTATATATAGTACTATGTAGAATACGCTTTATTAGATTGAATACAGGGTCACATTTATACTTTTGGAAGCTCTAGGCGCAACATCATTATGAGGCCCCAAAATAAGTCAATTTCAATTATGAATTTAATATTTAAAAATAAGTACTTTATTATGCTGTTATATCTGGGCTGTTTTTTATATTGTTGTTGGTGAGGCTTGAGGTTTTAAAATTAAGCCCCATAGCGAGTGAGGCCCCAGCTTGCTCCTAATACACCTTATAGTAAATGCGGCTCTGATTGAATACAATACTTTGCGAGACTTTTATAACGAACGAAGATATCGTACACTTCTTGAGATACAATTGCAATTACAGTAGATAATAAAATTTTTTAAGTACCTACGCAAATAATTCATAAAGTCATCGATGTTTAAATTGTATGAATACATACGTTAGCAGTTAAAGTTTAATTAAGCTGTTTTTGAATCGATTGAAATTACTTTCCTTTTCCAGAATATTTTTGTTTTACAGAAAATTTATGGTGGTAAAAGCAGCGATTAATAAATCAAGAAAATTAGCATTTTATGTATGAAAATGATTTGTTCTGTTTTATAATCGACTACTGTATTACATATTATCGAAGAATAAATCTCGATGTGGTATTGTATGGTAATATTTGAAAAATTTAAATTCTCACGCATTATTAGTTACGCCCAATTGGTAATACCGTATAAATTACGTGGGATTGGTAAACGAGGATCGAGTTAATTTGATAACAGCGCAACATTTGTGTTTTGCAAAAGTGTAATTCATTTCTTGCCATTTTTGTCGGGATTTTGACATCATGTATGAAAAATTAACGTATTAACACCAAATACGAATTCGACACATTTAATTTTAAAGCGCGTGGCTAACAAGTAAGTGGCACTCAGAGTCCAAAACGACATTGTAGGAATGCGAGAATAATTGACAAACTACTTTAATCTCCTAGAGGAATTAATATCGTATTTATTGATTAACAAGTGGAAATAATACAGATGAATAGATTATATGCTACATTTGTCCATAGCAGTCGAAATCAAAATTAGAAGCCATTCAGTAATATAAGTCTAACAAACTACCAAAACATCAAAACCAGAAAATTAATCCTAACTTTAGAGGACAATAAATTAATTGTACCGAATCTCATAGATACGCGTAATCAGAGATTTTCTTTTTATTGTTTATTTAATGTCTGAGAAACCCGATTGAACACCATCGCCGGATTTTTGCATAACCTAGACAACCTACATCTTTAAAGTTTCGCCTCATCAGGAGCATCATGTTTAACTAAAACTAAATATTAAATGCAGTTGAGAGGTCTTTTAAGTATAATCGAATTTATGCATATTGTGGCCGCACACAATACGCGTAAATTCGGTTCTGGCGAAAAACGGAGCGAGAAAAAATAGTTACAACTATTTTTTTTGTTGCGCTTTTTTTCTCGTCTCTCTTCAGTTTATAGCATTTTTTCATAATTTGTCGTTTTTTTTATATTATAAAACACTTTCACCTTAGTGGGAAAAATTTGAATCGATTCTTAAACCTTAATTGTTTAAGCTGACCCCATCTACCATTGAGATTAGTGGAGAAAATTGGTAAAATAATGATTTATAATATTTTCCTTATTATCGATCGATTTTGATCGAGGTTTGCCTATGCGTTATAGTCTATGGATTTGTTTGTTAAAGTATTAAATATTGCTTATTCCGTTAAAAGAGATTGTCAAAATTTTAAGAATATTTTGACAGTTTTATTAGCTTTATATAGATAGAACATTAAGAATATAGGAGCAAAACTCGCGTTATTTACTTTCAAAGATATATATGATTAACTTAATTCTCTCGTATGTGCAGATTTAGATGAATTGGGTAGATTTTTTTATTTATTTCTTTTATATTATAATAAATTATTGATTAGCTTGTTTCTTGTGTAAAATGATACACAAGAAACAAGCTAATCAATAATTGACAAGCTAAAACAAACAAGCCAATCAATCTTGTGTAACAGTGAGAAAATTTGAATAATGTGTGTTTTGCTACAAAATTTTGGATGATACGAGTTCAAACAGGTGTAGATAATATTGATTTGATGTACACATCATTTTTTTAGTACTAAGTGAATTTTAATCAGAACAGAAAACAGAAAAAATGGTGCAAAATGAACACTGTAGAAAAAATAAATAATACAGAACTTCCGAATATAGGCTATATATTCATTTATTCAATAACAAGTTATAATAATTATAACTTGTTATTGAATAAATGAATATATAGAAGAACAGAAACGTTAATTCTCGTTGTGTATTTAACTTAATAAACTATACTTCTGAGTTTTTCTTTTTTTTTTTTTTTTGGCATAAACTGAAGAATAAAACGATGATCAAAATTTCAAAATTATTTGAAAAAGTATTTGTTCATTTAAATGTAAAAATGTTGGCGCTTCTTCTCGCAGTTGATAGAGAAGAATATTTTCATTTCGTTTTTTGTTTGCATGGCTGCACTGATTCTCGTCAATATATTTGTAGAAATATAAATCTGGAATTTTTCTCCAGTGTTAACCATAATGCTTTTCTGCAACTGATTCGTTATTATTTGGAAATAATGCAGAAAATATATATCTAAATATTATAATTTTATTCAACAGGAATAACTTCGACAAAATAAAGTTAATGTGGCACTAAAACGTATTTCCACCATGCACTGGAACACTATAAACGATTGACGGAAACAGTGGAATTGTTAATGCGACTTTTGTGACCAACCAGGAAGTGAATAATGTGAGTATAACCTTTTTTTTTCTAAATTTAAATTGTTAATTTTTACTTTGTGGTGCATATTTTTTTATCTGGAAATGATACGCAAGAATACACTCTTAACTCAATTGGAAAAAAATGGAAAATATGAGGGGTATAGAAGCTAAATAATACAGATTTATGTGAATTTTTATAGATACAAAAATCAGTTTTTATATCTGTTTTATTAGCATTCTTATGCGGTTATGTTTCTTGCCATTATATTGCCACATCGTTTCATTTACAATAGGCGTATTTTTAAACTTAAAATTATGACAGAATGTAAAAATCATTATTTTTTATTGTTGCTCGATATAAGCAACGAGAGAGATTGAATAAATAAAATAGTATAGTTTGCTTTATATGAGAGAGGAGAGTCTTGCCCAGGATCTCACAATTAGAACTTTCATCAAGGAACTTGATGAGTTTAGAGATTTGTTATGAGGTTTATATATGTAACATTTTATCGATACAATTACAGTTATATGTTGAATTATATACAGGAAACACAAGATACATCACAACTTTTATTCAAAAATACGATGTTCTAATTGAATACATGCAGTGCCGAAAAATAAAATACAGTAGATTTCCAATTATCCGAAAAATACACAAAAGTCTGATTTATTTAATATAAAAATACACAATATTCAAATGTTCTATTATTTATTGAAAAAGGAAACAAAATTTCTAGGCCGCACTAAGCTGCTTACGAATTGCTGAAGGTAAATTATTTAATGTTTCCCCCCTCTCTATAAAATTATCTTGTTGGCTCCAGTATAGTGATATAAATAATACAAGCTGATGCTCGGCGTAACATACCCCATCTGGATGACCACGCAGTAAACCAGTCGTTTACCATCTTGAAAGACTCGGGTCTCGCATCTCCAGTTTTCAAGAAAGTCCGAGCCCATACTTCTACTGTTTTAGTGAGTCAGGCCCAGTTTTGTTAAACTCCATTCTTCAATCTTTCGGTTGACCTCGTCACCAATGATGTCCAGCTTGTAGTGGATTTAAAAGTGCCTGTTGCCATCGGTATTCCATTAAAATCAGAAGTGGGAAGCATTCTATACATGTGCCATTCAATTTGAGCGCGTGCTTCTCTCGGATCTTCGCCACGTTACGTGACGCGCGTATGTTAGCAGCCGTCTTCACCGAAAGTGACGTCATTAAAGTTAAAAAAAACTTTGAAGGCTGTAACTTCGTAAGTGCATCCGATAGAAGTCTGATTCTTTGGAGGAAATTTCATCAATTTGCTATCATCTATCGATTAATTTTATAGGGTGGATAATTTTGTATAAATAGGACTGTTATTTTTTATACATAGGGTATATTTTTATAGCTTTTATAAAATATTTTGGTAAGTTTTCTATCGATTGTGTCATTATCAAAGCATTCATATATCTGTGTAAATTGTATTATGGAAGAAAGTCGAGTGAATTATTTGAAGGAAATCACGATCGAATTGCATTTAATAATTCGCATTATTTTGATAAAGATGTTTTAAACCGACATGACTATCAATCAGATTTTTACATATTCAGAAATGGTGAAATGCAGAATGTAATTTTCTAAAAGGGTTATATTGCTAAGATCATGGGATGGATTGATTGCGATGATTAAAGATTAACTACCTATATCAAGTATTTATAAGAGGATGTTAGTGGAG
>WUQG02320368.1:0-18994 GCA_011317285.2 Androctonus mauritanicus | reverse complement strand
GTGATCTGTTTAATTCACTGCAGTTAGTGCTTGTTGAGTTACTTCTGATTAATGGTTAATGATTTTGCAGTTTTTTCGAGTAGTTAAGAAATTATTTCAATAATGAAGATGAAATTAGTTGGCAAATTTAGTCATGTTAATGCTGTAAAAATATATGTAGTTTACTATAATAAGACTGTTTAAAAATTTACTTTTATTTATTGTAAGCCATGGTTTAGAACATTGCGTTCACTTTATATATATATTACAGTATATTATATATATAATAAGTTCATTCTAAAATATGAAACAATATTAATACATAATTTACATAAAAAAAATTTACATAATTTTGTATCTGTGAATGTCTATCAAATGGAAAGCTGATGTAAGACAAAAAATGACTGATGATTGAATTAGTTACACATTCAATGCTTCAACTAATGGAAGATTTGTTCAGACCATTGAAAATTTTGTTTCCAACAGAATGTTAGAAATCTCCTTTTGCATAAAAATTTATTGTATTTTGCACTTTTCTTCAACAGTCAAGGTGTTCCTATTTTATATCTCTCTTCTAAATCTGATTGTAATTTTTCTATTATACTATTCATTAGATGCTTATTGATACAATAACTTTCAATAAAAAGTTCTGACAAAATGTCAAATGGCTATAATTTCAAAACATTCTCTTATGTTTAAATACTTTGTTTTCATTTTGAACAACAAAAATAAAATTATAGCATCTATTTTACTTTCTGTTACTGACAATTTACAGCAGTTCTTAGAAGAAGTAGATTTATCATACTAACATCATGCAAGTTACTTTATACATCATTGAAATAGGACTATGAGAATAGCACTAATTTTAAAATTTACAGTAATTTATTAAGCAAGGTAACAACTGCACAGTATTAAGACCACAAGAATGGCTGCTTAACTCTAATTTTACACTATATTTGTTGCTACAGCATTCTGCTCTCGTAATATTTAAAATTCTTGAAGAATTTTTGAAATATTTGAAATTTGAATGTTTTTAGCTTGAACTGCTGTAAACAGAAAAATGATATCAATTTTACATCTATTTAT
This sequence comes from Androctonus mauritanicus, assembly GCA_011317285.2. NCBI lineage: Eukaryota > Metazoa > Arthropoda > Arachnida > Scorpiones > Buthidae > Androctonus > Androctonus mauritanicus. The sequence continues at coordinate 17,929 of WUQG02320368.1, read as the reverse complement.
TATAGTAAAATTTTTATTATATTTTATCATCATTCGTATTAATTTCAAAATGTTTCAAGTATACTAAGCTATCTCTCAATTTGCCAGATAATTGCTAATAATAACTAATAATAACCATAATTTATAATGATAAAAACTACTATAGATTGTATAAATTGTTTAATCAGAAATATTAGGAATTTTAACATTTGCAGTCTGTAAAAGAAATTTAACTGAAATAGTGACTGCCAAGTTTACTCAAAATGCAAACTGCTCTAAACATTTCTAATTTTATTTGGCAAGAACTTCATAAATTAATATTTTCTTATTAATATAAACATGAGCATTCACATATATCTATATATTTTTAATAATAGAATTGGAGAAGAAAGTTATTTGTTAAGAGAAAATATAAATACTGCAGCTGCAAGAGGAAGTGCTGATAGCTTGAAGAGAATTCAACATACTGCCTTTTATATATTAAATTTTATTATAGGCATGCAGTATTCAATATTTAAATATTAACATTTGAATAGTCATACATATACACACATTTTTAATAATAGAATAAAAAAGATAAAAGATTTTCCCTAGGAATAAATAGAACATATTGTGCAGCTTCTACAAAGCACAACAAAGATGCAGATTATATTAAATTTTACATAAAAAAGTTTTCATTTTTAACTGACATATGTAAAAGCCAACTGTCAATAAAACTTTTCTTTCTAATATCTTTCACTTTATACATGAGTCTATTCAGTAACTACTTTTATTATTTAACATTTTATCTTTTTTTTTTTTAGCTCATGTTTCACCATTTTATATCTAGTCATAGCGGGTCATCTTTCTGTTAAAGCTATATTTGCTCCTTTAGCTATGTTTTGCTTTGTTCAGATCCTCATTTGATAAGGACACTACATATACTTCCCATTTTTTAACTAATTCAGTCCTATCTTTATCATTCCTAATCACATTAACTATTGTATTATTCTTTGTATATACCATATATTCTGTGACCTTTCTTATGTGTTTTATCAGTCTTTATAAGGTTTACATACTGTAATATCTATAGTTCTTAAACTTTCTATATTTAACTATTCATTTGAATCTTACACTACTTTTTTTTTCCCTTCCATTTAATTCATTTGTTAATTTTCTTATTCTCTCCTGATTATATCAATGTTTAATGACTTCTCTCCTTATCTCTTCCAATTTCTCCTCTTTATTCTCCCATGTATTGCTGTATGTTTCCACTCTTCTTATTAGTGCTTTAAGCCCTGCTTTCTGTACTCAAACACTTCTGAGCAGTTCAACATAAAAAAAAGGTGTATATCTCCTTTCTGTCAACTTTAATTCTGTACTTGCCTTGATTTGTTTTTGATTTTGAGATCAAGATAATTTATTGTGGTGTTATTTGCTCTTTTCTTTCTAAGCATAAGCCCAGAATGTCATTAGGTAATATGTCTTTCAGTCAGATGTTTTCCAGATCTTTTCTATGGATACAAAAATATTATTTACATATCCAACATAGAGTTTTATATTATTGTTTAAACTTGACTTGTATTTTAAATCTCCTGTTATTTTTGTCTAATTACCAATTTTGTTAACACTATGGCAATATGCAACTCTATGGCAACATAGAGTTGCATATTTGGTAGCCTTTCATCTCCTGATAAATATACCATTGTACACAAAATATGATCAGTACATCACAATGTGACATATATGTACTGGCAATGTTTAATTATGAGATACATATTGTAGCAGAAGATGGTGAAGTTTAGTGGATGTAGGTTCAATGTAAATCAAGAGGTATAGCAATTGAAAAATCAGAAAGTGGCTCAACAGATGAATTTTTCTCAAAACTCATCTGTTGATTTGATACCTACTTCATAGCTACCCAGTCTTTCCCATTTCACTAACTTCTGTTCTATTCAATATATGAAAGAGTTGTGTTTTGACAGTTTATTTTACTGAAACAGGATCCTTGTGCTCTTTAACATATCCAAACAATCTTAGGCAGTTATATTCTCCTGGATTCATTTTTCTTGAGAATTTTGGCAGTTTGAGATTTCCCTAAGTAATTTTTTAATATCAGCCAGCAATTCTTTCTTAGGGCCATGCTGTAGATCTTCCATTTTGATTTTGCCAATGTATTTCTTTAACATTTTTTACATATGTCCTCTGTCATCAGAACTATTTTTCTGATTTATTCTCCCTAATGCAAATGAAGCATTCTATATCAAGTATATATTATAAAACCATTAAAAATTTGGAAACAAGGAAGAAGAATATAAAGAAGACATAGCTAAAGAAGCAAATATTACAGTCTTAGCCCAAATAGCAGAAGTGCTAAACACTAGATATAGGATAGAAAAATATGAGTTATTGCAGGTATGAACAACCATAATAAATGAAAGATGACCAAAATGTGGTAGCTACATATAAGGAAAAGGTGAAAGGGAGAAATTTAGTTAATGTTACTCTGTCAGAGAATTTAGAGATGACATGGAAATGATATGCCAAACTGTTAGGAAAATAGGAGTATGAAAGCAGTGAGTACAAAATATAAACATAAAATATAATAATTTTATGTTTATATTTCTCCAGTTAGGTATATGGAAAAGCTATTATTTAAATGAAATTAATATCCATGAGGTCAGTAGTAGTAGTAACATTTGAATAGTATAATATAATGCTTTGGAACAAATATATTATGTTTATTCTTTCCATCATTCTTTTATGTACTCTTTTTTACAATTGATGAGGGTTTTGTGGGTGTAAACATTTTTATTACACTGGTTTGAAGTTATGAAATTATTCATATAATAGCCAGTTAAACAGAGAGAAATAAAGTATAAATATAAGAGATTAAATACTAATTTATTTGGAAAATGTTTTTGGTCATTCAATAGCCATTTTCAGTGGAACATGTATTCTATTCATAGAACTGAATTTAAAATTACAAGTTTCAATAAAAATACTATTAAATATTAAACTATTACAAATACATAATAAATGTACAAAAAATGTTCAGAAACTGCTGATAAAACAATGAAAAGTTGAGCACTCAGATACCACTTCAAAAGTCAATCCTACTGTCTAGGCAATGAAGAAATTCTGTATGTTATGCCAATAAACGTAATTTGGAAGTTGATTTTGAAAATGTTTCAAGATACTTAATTCCAATAATAAAGAACTCAAACTCTACAATCATCTCAAAATTTGGAAGTAAAGAATATTTAAAGAATATGATTATACCCTGAGCCTGTAAATTAGACCATGACAATTTGAAAATTGAAGTGCTTGGAATCATTTAAATTGCAATAAAGTTCAAGAGGACATTGTTCAGTAACAACCAGATAAGGAATAAAAAGAATGCTTGCTTGCTTTTAAAAAATTCTGAGAATAAAAAAGTATTTATCTTGCAAGATTCAATACTTGACTTTGGTTTTTCTGAAACTATGATCAAAGATCTGTTCTGTGCAATTTCTATTATTGATCATTATTGATTATTCAAATGTTCTCAGTATAGTTCAAGAGAGAGTGCATTTTTCTCATTAAATTGCTATTTTTATTTATCAGATTTCATAATTTTGATAAATTTTTCATAAGCACAAAATAAATATTTTTCTTCAACAAAATTTCTTGTCTGGAACCAATTGCTTTATTTTAACATTTTGTTTATGGGGAAATCTGTTTGACTTATATTATCATGAATAACATTACCAATATCAAAACTATCTACAGCTTAACTTTGTAGAAGACTATATAGTAAAACTTTTTACAATACATTCTGCTATAATGAGATTGATCACTGTTGATTTTTATCCAAAATACTATCCTTTTGAAACTTTCAAGAAAACAGATATGTCATTAAGTTGTTAGTGTATTGACGATTAAAGGAATAGTCATTCAAGATAAAATATATTGTAATATATGATTCCACTAGTATAGATACATGCTTTTGTTTTGGATGATGATAATTTCAGTAATTTTCTACTGTTCCAAACCAAATCAATCCAATCTGTTGTCATCAAAATCGGGAATTTTATAAAATTTATTTATTTATTTATTATTTTTCCGGAAATTCAATTGTACAATTATTGCACATAATTCTTAGATGAATTAAGTATTTGTACAGAATTTGACACCAAAAATATGCCAGAAGTTGTTAGTATAATCCACTTATACTGAATTTCATACACCATTTTATAAAGGAATAGGATATCTGAAATAGATAAATTATACTGTAATTGAATATATTTTTTTCATAAATTTTCTTTTTCATAATGTATATAATTCCAGATCTCATAGGTCTACTAGCATCACACTTGTAAATGGATTTTTTTTTTTAGTTTAAGATACAGTATATTCTTGTTATTTCAAATCTCTCTGTCTTAAAATCCTTGATATGTGAAAAAAAATTTTTTCCATGCCCTTTCAGCATTAAACCAATATCATTTCAATAGTTATCTCAAAATATTTTCTTCAAAATCCTTGCTATCTTGAATTAGTTTATAATTCTTGTGCTAGAGAAATTAAAAATATTTACAAACTTTCCCTTGCTTTCAGAGACTAAACAAAAGATAATTTCTAAGGGATCTTCTCTTGGAAAATAATACTTTTTCCCATGCTATGAAGCAGAATAAAGGGTTATCTGTGTTGCACTTCCTTATTGGAATCTGGAAGAATTTTTGAATTTCACTAACTTATTTAGCATCTTCAGTGGTTATTATATTTTTATTTTTTATATACAGCAATTTACAAGCACCTAGAATATTTCATGTTCTTTAACATAAGATTTAAATTTAAGAAAAGAACATAGATATACTACCAATAATTAAAACAGGAATTTTTTCTGTGCATGCACTGAATACTGAACATGCCATACAGTAAATTTTTATCAGTATGATCATGTTTATTTACTGATATTTTCTACCTTCGGTTTATAAGATGCAAGTATATTTAGATACTAATTTTCATAGAAAAAAAGAGCATCTTATATAATATTAAAAACTACAGTATGTATTATTGACATAAAAAGATTTATTTGAAAAACTACTATTTATCTCAAAAACTTTATATCAAATTTTTTTTTGTTCCCATGAGTTTCAAGATAATGAAGTTCTACTGTATATTGAATACTAAATTTCAATATTATTATTTGACATTTTCTTTATATATAAAAATAATGTTCACACTATATCTAAATTTATTTTTGACTTAAATAGTTCTGTATAAAAAGTCATAAAGCATCAGAAATTTTTTAATTTCATTAAAAAAAAATTGGTATTTCAAGAATGTGTGTTGTAGTATTGATTATTAGTATTCTAAACTCAAATTTCAATGAAATTTATTGCAATGTTAAGTTTTGTTTAATAATTTTTCTAGTTTCAAGAAATATATAATAGTCATATTAGAAATAATATTATTTTAAATAAATGCAAATAAGAAATTTTTATTAATAAATAAATTGCTGATATTGTGTAATTAAATAAAATAATTTTTTTCAAATAATCATAAAGTTATAATTATTGCTTTTATATAACTTAATAAAAAAAATATTTTTAGGTGCTTTGATAGATTTTTTAAAGCAGTAAACTGTAAAGAAGGAAAATTGTTAGCTAAGCGAAGTTCATACTTAATGGATGATTTAGAATTAATAGGAATGGAATATCTATGGAGGGTAAATATATTTTGTTTTATAAAATGAAGTATAGTAAAATCTGTGAAATTTATTTATACAAATTTATTCTTTCTTCATTATCAATCACATTTTAAAAAAATATATTTTTAGTAAAGCTATGAATTCTAGCATGCATATATACTGTAAATATACATACATGCATGCATGCTAGAATTCACAACTATATAAATAATAATTAGAATAAATTGCAAACATTTTTCATGAAATATTTGAAAATCACTTTTAAAGTGTTTTTAAAAATTATATTGAAATTCAATAAAAGGGATCTTTTTTTTTTTTTTTTTTTTTAATTTTTCAATGCAAAATTTCTAGTTCAAACTTATAAAAACAATTTAGAATTATAAAACTATTTATAAAATTGCATTTATAAACGATTTTTATAATTTTTAACATGAATTAAAATATAAGGTGTGTGAAAAAGTTTTCACTGTTTTTTTCAAAAAAAGAGCCTTTATTTAAAAAAGAATGTAAATAAATAAATACATCAATGAAAGTATTGTCCATTCCTGGACAATACTTTTGCCCATCTTTTAGGTAACTGTTGAATGCTGGCCGTTGTGAAAAAACTCCTCATCTTTTGAGGCTATCCATTTGTCAACCCATTTTCGAACTTCTGCGTCATTCAAGAAGTGCTAGTCGACCAGGCCATGCACCATTGATTGGAAGAGGTGGTAATCCGATGAGAGCGATATCTGGGCTATATGGTGGGTGGGGTAAAACATCCCAACCAAGTGCCTCCAGTATGTTTTTTGACCAACTTTGCCACATGGGGCCATGCGTTATCATGCTGGAAAATCACCTTATCATGTCGTTTGGCATATTCTGGCCATTTTTCTTGATTGCTTTGCTTAAATGCAAAAATTGTTTTTCATACAGTTGAGCATTAACTGTGCTGTAGAAGTTCGTAGTATAAAATACCCTTCTTGTCCCATCAGACACACAGCATCACTTTGCCACTGTAGATGTTCCACTTCGGCATTCCTGTTGAGGTCGATGGGAACTCTCCACGGCAGGCATACACTTTTTTGCATTTTGGATTACTAAAGTGGATCCACTTTTCATCTCCAGTAATAACACAGTGCAAAAAACCGTTTCTGTTTTGACGTTGGAGCAGAATTTCGCATTTCACAAACCGCCGTTCAACATCATGCAACTTCAGCTGGTGTGGCACCCAATGTTCCTCTTTTTGAGTCATACTCATGGCATGCAAACGCTTGCCAATTGTTGTGCGATCCACTGCCAGTGTATTGGTGAGCTTTTCTTGGGTTTGGTTCAGGTCTTGGTTGATTAAAGCCTTCAACTCATCGTCTTTGAACAGTTTTGGCCTATCACTGCGTTTGTGGTCTTCAACTTCGAAATCACCATCTTTAAAACAGCAAAACCAATCAAGGCATGTTGTTTCACTAGGAGCATATGTAAAATAAGCATATATAAGCATATCATGTGCTTGAGCTGTAATTTTTCTTTAAATGAGAGCAAAAAGTAATGCTTCCCACAAATGGTGCTTATTTGATTTAAAATTTTACATTTTTATGTGTGAACAGCAAATGATGGTGTAAAAAAATCGCTAATTTTTTGATGCAGTCTTATTGACAGATTCTTAGGGTTAAAGAATGATGCTTCTGTTATGATAGATTGCATCAATATTTATGTCCAGAGCCATCTATTGGAAAACAGCGAGAACTTTTTCACACACCTTATATAAATAGTTAACATAATCAATTATTTTATATTATTTGCTTCATATAAAAATCGTTCTTCTTTCCATAAAATTTTAATATTAAATATGGCTCCCAACCTACCAAAAATATTTAAAGTAATCCTTTAAAGAGATTAGTTTGAACTTGTTTTTGGCAGTTCAGTCTTTATAATTTAAAAATTGTCAGCATATCTATATAAGATTCTGTAATATATAAACCTAAATTTCTCGTAATATTGATGAAATATTGACCATTAATGCTCCTTTGATTTTCTTTTATTTCCTGCTAATATATATACCCCTTTTTCTAATAATTGTATATTTTTGATTTTTTGCCCTAACTTTTTTGCATTTTAATTTTTTGACAAGAAAAAAATTGGATTTTGTTATCAATATACTGTACTCTGATATCATGCTTTAATTTTGGATTAAGAATCAAACGAAAAAATTACAAGAGTTATTAGGCCAAATTGGCATATGTAAATATTATAGTTTGTCAAATTATTAATGATTTCCGCATATAAGTATATTTTATAAGAAATATACTTATAAAATTAGTATTTTTGCAAGAATATAAGTATATTTTATATACTTATATTCTTGATGATATTCTGCATCCAATAATATGAAATACTTGATAAATCTAAAAAATTTTTCCAACTAATGAAAACAATTTATATTGTAATTTGATACTGCTAAGCCTAATTTCATACCATGTGTAAACAAACAATCATACTCTTTCTCCTGGTGAATGAGATATGATACTCTACCACACAAATAATTAAAATAATTGTTTATTAGCCATTTTTCTTCTAATTTGCTAAAAATAATGTGTGGTAAATATTTTTTATTTTATAAGAAATATTAGTATTTACAAGAAAGTCAGTTTTGAAAATTTCAAAAAAAAATTTATCTTTTTAATAAATATTGATATAATTTGTATACATAGCAATCACCGTGCCATCTATACATCAAATTTAGCACTGATTTTTGATAAATTATTGCATTTTATAGATTTTACTCAAGATTTGCCTCACACTGCCTTTTAAAAATGGCAAATGGTGAATTATTTCTTTGTATTTAGTTGTTCTAAGTCATTAAATTTACCAAAAATAATTAAAAATGTAGTAGTAATAACATTTTCAAAACAAAGAGAATTGTTTGTCATGGCTCTCCTCTTAATTAACTTAATGTAATTAGCCTAAAGCCTAAGGTCATGTAGTTGATCTTGTTAAATGCTTTTTGTCAATAATTATACACATTTGGTCTACAAATTATTTGTTTTGATTAGAGATAACACAAAAATTACTTTATTATATAAATTTTTTTTGTTTTATTTTAAAATATAATTAATGTAAACAACCGATCAGGTGACATTGTAATCAGCTGTTTTTTCACACCATAATCTAGTATGTTGACTTCCATATCAAGCATGGGATTGGTTACTTTATTTCTCTGATAAATTAAAATTTATAAATTTTTAAATAAAATTAATCACATTTTATATGTGAAAAATTCTAAAATCATATTATTTACAAGGATCCAGACCCTAAATTATAATTTATTGGATCAAGGTATTTGAAAGATAAAATAAATATAAACTAAAGAGGAGATGCAGAACATGATACAACAACTTGAATAAATTTGGATGAGAGATTCTTGAATTTTTGGCAGTCCAAAGTTGATGTTTGTATTAGACTATTCTGATTAAATTGGAATAAAAGGGTTATTTTTAAAATTTATTTAAAAATTCATATTTTAGCAAAATTTTAGTTATGATAAAAGAATGAATGACATGATAAAAATTGATATTTTAAAAATTATTTCTCAATATAAAGAAATTAGAGATTCCTAAACTCTGTCTAATGGTAATTGACAATGGAGTGCAAGCAGGTCAACAGCCTATCAAAGAGTAATTGACTTCAGAGTTATAAGTTAATTGTATTTTTTATTTTAAATACAATATTTTTTAAAATCTGAATAAAACTTAATATATAAATTTGACTCTTGTATCTGATTATTTTGTATCCTCCATTCCCAGAATTGCATATATTTTCAATTTAATAAAATTATTATATTAATCATTGTTATGTTCAATTTTGGTTTTGATGTCTGATTTTATCAGATATCTTGATATCAGTTTGAATAAGAAAACAGTGTAGTAGCATATTGGTGGTGATCTTTAAATATTATAATAAATATATAATATTGTCATTTAATTTTTGTATTATGAATTTTTCAGTTTGCATACAAGCCTATTAACAAGAATGAAAATGTATGTTTACACCTTCATTCTTACTTACACAGTGGGTCTTCATTTAATATCAGGTTAGGTTTCTGAAAATTTCAATATTAATTGAAACAACACTAAATGAAATCAGAAAACCCATAGGACTAATGTTATAAGTCAGGTTACATTTCTAGACTGCTTTATTTCTGATATCAAGAATTGATACTGTTTAATAACTTTCATCTGGTCATTACTATAATGATCACTAATTTAATTAAATTAATGACAAGCATTATTTAAGTGTAAATTTTTATTGGAAAATTTACATAGCTGTTATATTTTAGAATTTATGGGAAAGAAAATTATTTTCTATTTAAAAAAAAAATTCCTTAGAATTCATAGATATGTATGTCCATGATTAGATTTTCTTAACATCAGTTCTCTATCATTTGCTAATAATGGTGCCATTCCTTTCACATATCACATCTCCAAGGCCAGCCAGACTGTAGAGAAAAAGAATAAACAAATTGGGCTTGAACTTTCAAGTAATTTTCCATAGAGGGATTTGATTCCAGATCCTCTGGTTGAAAAGTAGAAGTATTTCTGCATAGTGAATCTGACCAATTGACCTATTGAAATATAGTTTCATACTGTGTTCTCAGACAATATTTTGTAACCTACATGAAATAGCACTCATATAAAATGTGGTTACCTGGTTTTCTACAATTACACTATAGATTTCCAGCACATTTTCTGTCTTTGATATAGGAAACATAAGAAAGTGAAATTTTATTCTGTTCTGCTGCTTTAAAGTATTTAATTTTTTAATTAATTAATTTAGTTTTTGCTCACAGCATAATAGTTGACAGTTTTAATACAACATGCATATTTTTCCTTAATTTTGTTATACAGAAATCATACCATATAATATGAAAATTTGTAACTTTTTTTTTTTTAATGTGGAAAATCAAAATTGTACAATTCAATTATTATGTAAATTGAAGTTAGGTGTATCTTTCTCTTTGCAATATTTTTTATATTCTGTTTATCAACTACCGAAATTCAAAAGAATTTTACACAGTTTTTGTTTCATTGATCCTCTGGTGATCTGTTTCATAGATTAATTGATGTATATTATTGTTAAGTATTTTAATAGGCAAAGAGATATTATCACATTGTATTGATTTGTTTGTTGTATAAATTATATCAATGAGACCTCTTTCTCTCTCTCTATACTATCAAAGAAAATGAAATTATCATAAATAAATATTATTATAAACATAATCCTGCTTAAAAAAAAATAGTTTATTATTATTGTCTATGCTAATGATTTAAAATTATTGTTATGGGAAAATGTGTTGGAACTATATCTAAGATACTTCAGTTGATCTTAAGTTTTGTATAAGTATGTGATTGAGTGAATTTCATGCCCAATTTGTTTCAAATTCAGGTCCTATAGCACAAAATTATTTGGAATATCTGGAAGGTTCATTAGGCTGGCTCCACTGAACTCCACATTTACTGTACCAAACCCATTGGTTCCCAGTTTGATCTCTGCAGAATGGATCAACCCATGGAAAATCCCAAAATTGATATATTGGTTTAGGAGAAACAGCATGATTTTGCAGTATGATTGACGATGCTGCAAAATTATGCTGTTTTAAGAAACTAAAATGAGAAAAAAAAATCAAAAAATTGGTTGTGCACTCTTTTTCAGATAAGAATGACTGGAATGATTTGAAGATATTTTTAAGAAATGGAAGGAAAGAATAAAAAAATTATATTTTTATTCTTTGCTCATGCCATAAAGTAACTGTTTATAAATATTCATATATTAAATTGATTTTCTTTCCATCAAACATTATGTCAATGTTACAACCACTCAATGCTAGAATCATCAAATATTTTAAAGTTTTATTGCTGTTGATTGTTATTAGTCCCATTAATTACAAATATTGAATCATCTCTTACAATCCACAAAAATTCAGTAAAGCATTGGCCAGTTTGGATGCTATTCATTGGAATGAAGAAATATAAAATTAAGTAACTGGGAAGATGAGCTAAAATTGTTTTAAACATGTTGGATTTGAAATCAACAAAGACTTTTTCCTGAAAATGAGGTTAATCTGAATCCCATGATAACTTCAATTTTCCTTAATTCAGCAGATTACTTCAGAAGTATATTTAACTTTGAATGCATACCTAGAAACATAAGAACCTGCTAATGCTGAAAATTTTATTGAGTCAGTCTCTAAAGCTAAAAATTTTAAAACCGACAGTCAAGTAAAAATAATTGATGAAAATGAAGATTGTGAGACAACTGAAGTGCTAATACTAATAGAAGCCAAACAAAGCTGCTGATGTTTTTAAAAAGTTATTTTTCTTTTTCAGAACTAGATATTAATCCAATGACACCAGTAATTAAAATAAGTGGATTTTTAGATAACTGTATTGCACAGAAAAAATTTACAAACCAAAATCAAATAAGTAGTAATGATTTTTTGAAGTTTTATATAGACACTTTATGAAGAAAATTTTTATCTTTTTAAAATTTTAAAAGTCAAATTCTTTTTAATACTGTACTGGAAGTATAGTATTGCTGATATAACAGTGTATAATTTCTTTGTAATTTGGACAAAATGTTGGATTATTGAGTGTATTTTATATTCTGGACACCTTAAAATCTAGACAAATTTTTTAGATCCAAGAATGTGTGGATTATAAAAAGTTTACTGTATAATTTTGATAAGAATTAGCTACATATTATGAATAATTAAATTAATTTAATAAGGTAACTTAATGCTATTGTATTTATTTTTCAAAATAAAATAGCATTTTTTTTGTTTTTTGTTTTTTTTTTTTAAGTTATTTGAAGTGGCAAGCAAGGATCAAATATATTTTGTTGTTTAAATGTAGAGTGAAAAATTTGAAAGTATAATTTTCATTAAGATTTTTAAAGCTATATATAAAAAGATAATGCATTCAAATGAAGTGCTTATTTGATAAATTATCATTCAAATTAGAATATTTTTTTTAGTGGTGATGAAAGTCCAGAACAATATTGAGGAACACTTAGGAATACCACATATAAAAAATTTTTGTGAAAAATGTTTGATTGCATCTTTTTACATTCATTGTAAAGTGTATTTAATTTCTAAAACAATTTCATATTTTATTGTTAATAAAAAGATTATTTTTTAGGTGGTTTTATGCAGTAATGAAGATATTGCCAACAGTGCAATTGAATTATTAAAAGAAACTTTTACAAATCTTGGCCCAAGTTTACAAGCTAATCAAGTAGATATTCATGAAGATTTTATACAATCTTGTATGGATAGATTAAAGGCATTTTATGATACAATCACAGTATTGGAAAGGGATAAAGATAGTGTCAATCGTCTTCGGCAAGAAGCTACTAAAATGGTTAGAGTGTTAAAAGTTCTTTATGAATATATCAATAAATGTGATGGAGATTATGGAGAAGAAAGAACAATTCTTCCAATGGCAAGGTTTGAATATATAAATATATATATTTTTTATTACTTTAGTATTACTACTAATAATAACTATTTGCTAACAGAATAAAAAAAATACTAAAATTGTAAATAGTTAGATTATATAAATATAAAAAAAGACATTAAACAAAAAAATATAGCCAATATATATTTGTATATATTTTTCAAAATAAAAAACAACAGTTAAAGTATTTTTGTTGCTATTTAAGAATCTGCTGGAAGCTCAAGACAAAATGCTTCATTACAAATAATAATAAAATAATATACAAAAATTAAAACAAAAATTATATCCTAACAGAATGGTCATTAGAGCATTACTAATTTTATGATTAAAGAGATGACACAAAATGCAAATGTATTATTTTTTTGGTATAGAAGAAAACAAAATACATTAATACAATATGGTTATTTAAATATAACTATTTAAAAAATTTTCAGAGAAAAATATTTAAATAGCCATATTGTATTGAATGTATTTTGTTTTCCTATAAATATTAGGCTCTATATAACTTTTATATAGAACCTATCATTGAACAACAATTAAAAATAGTCATTAGTCAGAATTATTGCTAACAATATAGAAATTTACCTGCATTTATCACTATAATCAATATTTTACAGTTATTAATCAACCACAAGCTTGAAACTATTATTAGTTTATTCAGTTATTGAAATTATTAATTTATTCAGTTATTATTTTAGATGAAATAATCATTCTCTAGTTCTTATATTTGCTCCCAGTCAAAATTGATTAATATAGTTAAAATCATTTTTATTGAGCACACAGAACAATGATATCATGGGTATAACAAACAGATACTAATTCCAAGTTTAATCTATGCACATTTACATATAAAAATTTCATACTTTTAATAAACAGCTTCTTAGATATATTGAACAAAATCAATCCATTTAAAAAACTTTAGTAATTTTTGTCATAATTGATTACAAAAATATATTAAATATAGATGATATATCTTTAATGCAATATCTGAAAGATTCATTTTTTTATTATGTGAAATGTAGGGCTTACAGATCCAGTGAAAATCTTAATATTGTTGCTTTGATATTTTAATTTATGAAACTGGGATAACAATATTAATATCAATATCTGGTTTTATACATATATACATGCACACCTTTTGAGTTATGAACATAATTCATACATAAATTTTGTTCATAATTCCAATTTTGCCGCAAAAATTATTGAAATAACTTTTTATACTGTACTTTATAATATATTTCACAATTGGATGAATTAGAAGTTTCTTATTTCACAAATTTGATGAAAAGTTCCAAGTTAAAAAGCAAGAGTTTTTTTTATGTAATTGCTGTCATTTTAAAATATTGTTATAATATGTTAATTAACCTGATAATTTTGCATTATGTTGTTTGCTAGAGTATTCTGCTATCATAATGTTTAAAGTTTTTAAGAGTTTTTGAAATTTTCTGAAATTTGAAAATAAAATTTCATATTTGTAACAAGAATGTTCATAACTCATGGAGCTTCTATACTAGTAAGATATCAATATAGGGATATCACCACAATATTTGTTGTGGTGATATATGTCATTTTGCATATACATCATTAATTTGGGATGATAAATTCAACATACATTAAAATTATTTGACCTTACCATATTTTCCTGTATATAATCCGCGGATTATATATTTAAAAAGTTTCAAATTTCGTTGTGCGTATTATACGCCGCCGAGGATAATCTGATAAAAAACATTCTCCATCAGAAAAGCTTACAATAATGTTTTGAAAGAAATGCCGTTTATGTTTTATAAAATAAGTAACAGATGGCGCTGAAAGCTTTCACGATTTGGCTGATGTATTTCAGCTATAATCAGTTTTGTCCAATTACATTGAAGAACGAATTCAGTTCCTCGGAAGGATATTTGCAAGGCCATCGTGTAACCATTTTGGGGCAAAGCAACTTTTTTATCTTTTTTATTTATTGTTTTTTTAATACAATCGGGCTGAAACTTTCAGTACCTTTCTAAAAAGTAATTATGCATCGATGTATCGTATCATAAAAATGTTTGCATATCCCGTTTTTGCATAAAAAAATATCCGTGTGTTAACTGGTTACACTTCACCAGATACGCAAATTTTTTTTTCGCGATATGCTGCTAAAAATAACCTAAGCGCTGGCTCGCGCCGGTAGGCGCGGTCGCTTCCTCTGTTGCATGACGTCATATATGAGTATCTATTTTGTATTATTCATCATAAATATAGAATTTATTTTAAAGTTAGTATCTATTTTATGCAAAATATTTATTACCATCTAATTTATTAAGTATATTTATATATAATGATTTATTTTTTTATTTTCGCAAATATAGTTGAGTGAACGGAAGATGATGCGAACGAATGGAGTGTGACGATAAATCTTTGACTGAAGATACAGTTATTGACAGTCAACATAGCTCAGAGAGCGAAATTGAATATCTGAGCGAATTCGAAGATGCGAGTGCAGTTCTTAGTTCGCGTGAAAAGTATTATGGAAAAAATAATTTTCAATGGATGGCACAAGAATTACCGACAAATGTGAAAACTCCTGCACATAACATTATCCGTATACCAACAAGTACTGAAAGTCGGAGTTGGAAGCTGAGGAGGATTTGAATAAAGATCGGAAGTGCTTCTTTTATTTACACCCCTTGTGTTTTTCTGAGTATAATTTTTAAAAAAATTCCTACCATAGTGCTAAATGTGTATGTATATAATACTGGCAGTGTATACGTAGTAATTTCCATATTAAAATATTTTAACTTTTTATATTCTGATAATTAAATAATATTTTGTATAATCTTTTATTTCTAATAATTTTTATACAGTATAATTAAAATTTTTGTAACAACATGAATATTTATTATTTTTTTATTTTTATTTTTTCAAATTAAATTATTCTCAAAAACTTATGGGTTTTCTGTTTTTTTAAATAAGTGTTCGAATTACCATATCTAATATTATATTTCGGTATTATTTGATGAAACTATTATCAATAATTAAGACCAACGGGACTGAGAAAATTGTTTTGTTTCATAACTATATAAATCACGATATAAATATATATAGAATATTTTATTCAGTGATTTACTGTATGTCAGGAAAAAGTGAGATAAAATGTAAATTTCGGACTAGTAGTGTGACGTTCGTCACTATAATAAACTCTCCCATTTACGGGGAAACTAACTAAACATACTAAAGAAAAGGTGAAATAATTCATTGAAATTGACATATAAATGCAGAGAAAATAAGCTACAAAGAATGTACCACTCTGCACAAAGACTCGTCACCTATATCATTAAAGATAAACAAGCGATATGGGCGCTTCCTGTTGGCAAGCGGCTTACTAATCGCTTCTCAGCAAACCGTCTTGTTGGAATGAGCTGCCTAACTAGATGGTTTGCTTACTTTGAATGACTTCATCAATCGCTGCATTTGCTAACTAAGCAAAGTAAGCGATCTCTTTCCTTGCTAGTTTTGTAGCATTCAGTTAGATAGCGTGAGGTGTTTAATCGATGACGTTTGCTAGGTAAGCGCTTGTTCAGCAAGGTCATCAAGTTGCTTGCCAACTGGAAGCGCCCGTTTGTACAGCTTTCAGCTATAGATTGCTTCCGCTCCCTTTGTCGTCCTATTAGAATGACCTTGGTCAGGTTATCAGTGAATTTTATAAATTGCCACCATAAACAATATATGTTTAATTTATTATTCTTAGAATGTTTTTTTTTTTATTTTCGTTTAAAACAAATTAATTTTCAAATATGGAATGCGAACGTTAGCGCGATGCGTCGCGTCGCATCTAATTATATTCGCATGTAGATTTTTACGAAAATATCCAATCAAAATTCTCATTTTGTATTTTAAATCATAAACAGGTATGCGTATAATAAAAATAATTAAAATTTATATAGTTTAAAGCAGATTTATTTCTGAAAATGCGATATTAAACAACATTTCTATACAACTGGAAAAAACATAAGCGCCTGGGCCAAAATTTGGGAGATATTGAACAAAGTCATAGTAATATATTTACTGTATATCCAATCCTTTTTAAACATATTAAAGGAAATCGGATTGTTGTTATGATTTAGAAATTTATACCAAATTTTTAAATTTTATATATAAATTAAGCCTAATTTGCATATCATTTGATGATAAAATTTATAAATCATAAACTTCCCATTCGTAACATAAATATCATACATTCTACATAAAATCATCATAATGTTTACGAATAACTAAAAAAGAATCATTAGATATAATAGTTTAAAAGATATAGCTCTCTAAACAAAGCGTATAAAAGGAGACTGTTTTTGTAGGAATTAAGAGAATTTTGTTGGAAATAGATAGGACATACCAAAATTAAGATAAGCAAATTTAAAAACGCCTATCCAAAACAGATGCACGTCACCGGGAGCGCGATTCTAATTTTGACAGCAGTATGGCGTCGCTTACGCAAGTTACCCCATTAGTGATGACGTCACGTCCCGGAGAGATTCAGTGAGCAGGCCTTGTTTTCTACACGTAGAAAACAAGGCCTGCGCACTAAATCTCTCCGGGACGTAACGCAATCAGCATTTAGTATCGTTGCACTGAGGCGACGATACTAAATGCTGATTGGCTTAGCTATCCAAATGCTTTAACATTCTAAGTATAGGGATTAAAACTTCGATCTAACGTTTTCCAAGGGGACGGCGAAAAACAACGTTAGATTGAGGAAAACGTTAGATCGGGAAACGGCAAAATAAAAAAGACGTACATATATAGGTAACGCGGACCT